>JAADVQ010000014.1:0-103799 GCA_023335835.1 Elongisporangium senticosum | reverse complement strand
TCGATGGTGCAGAAAGGGAAGTTCTCCGCAGGGATGTTCAGCTTCGACAGGCAGTTGAAGAACGTACTCTTGCCGACGTTGGGCACGCCCACAATGCCGATCTTGACGTTGTTTCCGGGGCGTCCCAGGTACACGCGCGGGGTCTAGACAAGAGTATTGAAGCGCCGACGTCAGCTCATGCATCAAGAGACGGCATCTAGAGCTGATATAAGCGCCACTAGAGCCGTGTACGAACGGTACGTACTTCATCGGACTTCTTCTTCGGCGGCATCTTTGGCAAATGAGTTTGATGAGCAAAATGGCTGGAGGTCTGCAGAGCGCTGCAGCAACTTTAGCTGGTGACCAGAAACGAGCAATGGGACAAAGGTATACGGAGCTTAAGTTGCTGAACTGACATGTTTTAAACGTATGTCCGATTGGTGTACTATAATATGCGAGTAGCCAAAAGCGACATGTGTATTAAACTTATAAAAATGCACAGGCCATTCGGAAAGGGAGGAAACCTAAAGCGTGGCACCAACAGCTGGGGTGGCTTCTTCGTTCATGGGAGCTCGAACCGACACTTCAGAGCGCAGTTGATCCATGGCTACAACACGACAAGGCAGACGTAAGCATAATGGGATACATACAGCAATGAGCACTGCAGCAAACGTACCCCTCTTCTTCTTGGCGGCAACGATAGCGAGCGCCGCAAAGATCAAAACCATGACTCCGATGAATGCACCAACGCCAGCGAAGATCACACCAGGCGCACTGGAGCTGCTGGATAGCGTGTTGCACGTCGTGATATCCTTGACACTGCAGTCACTACCGGTGTAGCAGGATAAGCAGCTGCAGGACATCACGCCACTTGAACTGATACATTGGCCGTAGTCACCGCAATCCGAGGACGAATTGCAAGAGCTACCACCACTGGTGACCGTGTAGGTGCCGCCGCAAATGTCCTGCTCCGTAGTTCCCACTGCTGACGAGATTGAGACGTCACATGCAGCACCAGTATCGGTACACACGACGCCTTCACGGGTGACCGTAGTCCAAGTGTCGTTGGAAATGACCTTGAGGTCCGAAGAACTGCAGCTGCTGACGATCCATCCATCCGCGGTCGCTCGAGAGTTCGATACAGTGGTATTCGTCTGCACATCGGGATACCACGTGCACTTGGTGTCATCCGTCCACTCGGCCGGATCCGAGTATGGCGTGTACTTCGCAAACTTCGTCTTCAAGTTGGTGAAATCCGTCGTCTTCGTTGTACTGGGCTGGCCCAGCATATCCGTTGAGCCGCCTAGTTAACAAGATGAGAGACATCAGCCACCATTCATTGGATCTTGCAAGAAACAACGACATACCTGTGAACATGGGGAACAAAGAGTCCGTTCCCAGCATGGCTTCACCGTAGGAATACGCAAGGCCGCCCGACCAAACCTCCGAAAACAAGTTGGTCTCCGATGGATCCTGGTAGAAATACGGCACCATACCCCAATCTCTTGTCGTAGACGACGACGTCTTACAACCGTATTCGCCAAAGGCCACCACGATGGGGATACCCTCAGCCATCGTCAAGAAGCGCTGGTACGACTCGGCAAAGGTGTTGTCTGGGCACCAACGGTACTCGTTGATCAAGTAAATGTCGATACTCTTGACCATGTTGCCATCGGTCATCTTGTCACCGCAGAGAAGACCCTGGACCTTGAGAACGTGGTAGTTATCGGCATCGGAGATGATGGTGCCGTAACTACTGTCGGCGGCAGCGTACGCCAGCGGAATGAGGCGAATCTTCTTCCCGTTCACGGTCATCCAGTTCTTCAGATCGATGACGTACTGCTTCACGCATGCAGCGGCAGTAAGATCGGCCTGCATGATTTCGTTGGCCACGACAATGCCAAGGGTGTTGTTGTACTGCGCGAAGTTCTTCACGATCTGCTCAGCAATGCATTACAGCAGGTCAGTCAGTCAGGGGGCCACTCCTTTCTCTCTTCCATGTGGACGAGCACTTGCCTTCTTGCCAAAGTTCAACAGCAGCGCAGGGTAGCACGTGTTGGTGAGGTCCGTCGTCTTGACGCCGTTCGAGGAAGTCGTGGTCGTACCCGTTGGGCCGAGCGTCTTGGTGATCGTCGAGTAGCGGTAGTCGCCGTAGTAGTCTGAGTTGGCTGGCGAGGCAGAGATCAGCACGTAGATGCCCATATCGGCCATATCGTTCATGAAGTCCGCGTAGGACTCATCTGGGTTGGCATTGTACAATCGGAGCGTGTTGAACTCCAGGTCTGCCAGATTTGCCTTGATCACCGCCTTGGAGTACTTGTCGTAGTAGGTGTCGCTGACGACGTACTCGTACGTGATCTACACCAACATACGGATTAGTATCACTGTGTCTCCCCACGTAGCAGCGATTCGCATGAGAGCTAGAGAAGAGAGAGCAACGCACCCCCTTGATGAAGAAGCGCTCCTTGGTCTGCTCGTTGTACATCTTGTTGCCGCGCACGAGAATGGGCGCGATGGCCTGGGCCGAGTGTAGGCAGAGCGCCACACAAGCCGCCATGAGCAGCGCCGTCGCTCGCGGGTGCTTCATGTTTCCTGTTGACAGCGTCATGAGGCCTCTCTGCGCCACGCAAATGCACGCAAATGAGCTCCCGATGCAGACTGCTGCTATATTCGCGGAGGGAGGTTCAGGAGCCGTCAGGCGGCAGCGAGCCCTACCCCGATGTACCATACGGGGGTTTTATGTACCTCAAGAAGTCAGACGTCCAGACCAATGTAAATCCAATGATTGGCTATAAATGAGACATTCAGAATGTTCATTGGTGGAAAAGGGATAGGTGGCTAAAGTGGTTTCCAAGAAATATCAGCGGGTGACCCCCAAACGGACAGATAGAAAACGAGTGGTTTCTTCGTCTTTTGTACTAAATAGAAACAACAAATTAAAGCAAAAGGACTTGTATTCTGTAGGGAATCAGCTCATTTTTTATGGTAGAACGAAATAAAGCTAGTTTGACTAAATATTTCACAGATTGACTAATAGTAACCCCAGGCAAAAGTACTCAGCTGTAACGAATCACAAATGGTTTGTGGGTGACGGCAGCTATTAGCAGACGTGTTTGGCTCTGCACCATGCATCCGTTGAGACAGCACTCCTTTCGTGTGCGAACCTATCCTTTTACACTGAAATTTCACCTCCTCCTACCCTGACCCTACTGTCGTGTGCAGCTCCTGAAAATGAAATTTACCATGCATCTGGTAACATTTCAGACGTATACTAGTATAGACATATACGTGTATACGGTGTAGGAATTGTGTATCCATTTTAGCTTGAGATAAAATTGCGCATCACATTTAATTGTTGGGAGGTTCTAGCACTCATAACGCTTGCAGAAGCTGGCGATGCGTTCATAGGCATCGCTCAGGACCTCATGTGGAGCAGCGTACACAATGCGGAAGTAGTTGGCCATGCCAAAGCACTGCCCAGGGAGAACGAAGACCGATTCCTCATCGAGCAGCTTCTGCGTAAAGTCCAGATCGTCCTTTATGCCGTTTAGGATCTCAGTGTCAATGCGGGCCTATAGTTGTGAACGTTAGATCCTTTGAACCACGTTTTACATCAACATCCGTATGAGCAGATTGACGTACCATCACATACATGGCTCCCTGCGGGACGACCACGTCTAGGCCGCGAACATTGCCCAAAGCGGCCGTGGTGAAAGCAGCGTTATTTTCCAGAATGTCAAAGTACTCCTTCTTGAATGCTGCGAGGGACTCGGCCTCAGCACTGCCAGGAACTGGTGTTAGCAAATCGGGGATTGCGCTCTACAGATTGACAAACAGAATGAGCTGGTACTCGCAGATCGAACCCAAGAGTAAGCCTCAGAATTTACCTGAACAATCGAATTGGCGCCAAGAATCATCTGGGAGAGCTTGAAGTAGGCGGTCCGCACGTCCTTCAACACTTCGTTTCGGTCGTGGACCATGATCCAACCAACGCGCCAGCCAGGGACAACGTAGTGCTTGGCCAGTCCACTGATGGAGATCACGGGGACCGTTTTCGTGAGAGATGCAGCAGGATAGAACACATTACCACCGAAAACCATGTCGCCATAGATTTCATCCTAAATATTTAGAGCAAAGCTAGCTGTCAGAAAGAGCTACAGGGCCAGCACAATCATAAACACTTACAGAGATGATCGGGATCTTGTTGAGCTCAGCGACGGCCAGGATCTTCTCGAGATGGGGCTATTCATTGTCCGGTGTTAGAGATGGTTCCCCACAAAATTGAAATAGATCGACGCAAGACTAACCTTCGAGAAGACGCTGCCACAGGGGTTGGACGGGTTGTTGATCAGAATAGCCTTGGTGTTTTCATCCACAAGCGACTGCAGGTGGTCAAGGTCAATCTCCCAGTTCTTCTCTGGCTGCAACGTTTAACGCAAAGATTTCAAATCAGAATTCGAAGCACACACACACACGACTTAGGCTCAATGAGACGCACCAGAAGGTTGTAGAACTTGCACTCGATCTCATGGGCATCGCAGATGACCTGGTAGAGCGGGAAGCCAGGGTTCGGCAGGAGAATGTTGTCACCTGTGATGCACCACGCTCGGAGTCAGAAAATAAACAAAAGCTGTCGTGCCATATCACGGACGTACCAGCGTTCAGCAGTCCGGTCAGGGCGATATCAATGGCTCCAGAGCCACCGCTAGCAATAATGATATCCTACATAGAACAACGTCGTTCGTTATCAGCAATGCATCCAAAAGTCACAATCCAATTGGCATCTTACCTCGCTCGTCAATGAAGCCTGCGGGCTTCCGAAGTACTGCGCGATCGCATGACGGGCCGCCTCGGTACCGGCGGAATGAATGTAGCCATTGTGCGCCATCGAACTGCGCAGCGATACCAGCAATCATTAGCATGTTCTATCCATGCTCATTCTCGTCTCTATTGGGCACATACCGGACATTGCGGACGATCGCTTCGGTCAAGACGTCAGGGCATTTGAAGTTGCCAAAGACAGTCGGGTCGCCTGCATCACCAAACGACGCAAGCAGCAGCCCACGAGCACACAGTTAATCAACCGCTGACAACAGAGAGGATGACCCATCAGAGACGCACCAAGCGACAGCGGAATGAGCGGTTTGTCCAGACTCTCGGGCTTCTTGATGTTGTCCACGATCTTGCGGATGGGGTTCGAGCACCGGTGGGAGAACTCGGACGGCACGACATTCCAGACCTTCTGGGCCTTGGTCAGGCCATTGGCATTCGACTGCTGGGCGTTCTCAGTGGTCATCTTGTCTGTGGGATCGTGTGCTCAAGCGTGCAATTGCAGAAATACCATGGCCGTTGTGCTACTTCCTGCAGCCTGACCGACCCCTGGGACGACGCGCCATGACGCTCCGGCCAATCGGATGCGCCGACCAATCGGAGTGTTTGGAAGCCACTGCACTTCAAGCCCATCCCTTTCTTCCTGAGACACTGAGACCGTGGCCGTAGCCACCTTGAACCTCTGGCAGCAATGAAGCCAATGCCAAATTTAGTCAACCCAATCATTCGTCTGCATTCGGAGTCTGTGACTATCTACTGAGAATCAGAACCAGCGCAGCAGCCGAACGTATCCGCCAGCACGCGAGCGCCCATCTCGCGCTGGAAATCGTCTTTCCTGAGCAACAACATGAGACGAATGCGCTCTTCATGGTCGCCCAGTGCAGCGAAAATGGCCGCGAGTGAGTCTGTGGTATCGGCGTCTTCGCTGTCGCCGAGCCATTGATCCCAGTGGTCTGTGAGTATTCCTACAAACTCGAGACTTGCATGCTCAAGCAGCGAGCGCCAGACTGCGCAGTGGTCACGTGCGAGCTGCTTCTGCACAGTCCTCAGCTCAGCACCGTCGATTGCGAGCAGGATCTGCTCTCGTTCAGCCTGCTCAGTGGCATGCAAGACCATGTCGACTGTATCTTGGTGTGAGCGGCCGTCTCTTTTGGACGAGTGTGCACTCCGTAAAGACTGCAGATAGCGAGCGCTCTCCTGCTTCACCATGTCGGCCACCAGCACACGCGCGTAGTAGGCAGCCATGTCTGGGTCCTCGATCAGACGCTTGCGACTGCCATCGAACCAGAAATTCACGGCGATCGTGAAGGCGTCCGAGTCGACTTGATGCCACCAGCCTTCTGGGATGAACAGGGCGTCTGTGAATACAATTGCAATGTCGTGAGCTGGATAGACCAACCAAGAACAAGTGATCAGTGGCTCGCACCTCCTGCGGTCACTTCAAAGCGCTGCGCAGTCGCTTTTGAGAACTCTGGGTGGGCCTGCAAGTCCGGCTCGGCCACGTTCACTCGGCTGTGGTTGGCTGATTGCGAGTACACCGGATGCGGATACAAGTACGCGCTCTGCGACGGCGGATACAGCGTGACTCTCTTGCATCCATGCAGCACGACCAGGACATTGCGATATGCGTCGTAGTGCAGACTGGTGCGGCTGGCACGCACCGACATCCACAAGTTCACTTGGCTCAGCGCTTGGCTCGTCAGGCACTCGGGGCTGATGAGAGCAAGACACGAAAGGCGTCAGCATGCATCAGTGCTACCGATCCATTCTGACTGCAAGCGCGTCGGAACGTACATGCAGAATTCCCTCATGATGCCTGGAAGCTTGGCCTTGGCGCAGGTGTCATCCTGCTGGTAGACTGCGATGGGGCATTGGCAGAGGTAGAACTCCAGGTTGTCGACCGTTTGCAGCCAATGCGACTGGTTCGCATACGTAGCCTGATACAGGTCCACAAATTCGCCAAACTTGATCTCGACGCTCTGTCGCGACTGCTCATCGCCAGAGTAGAAGCCAAGCGCCGGGTCCTTGCAAGCCAGGTCCACGACTTGAGAGAGATGCAAAGCCCATCAGATGGACATGGATGGATAGCATACCGTTGTGGTGAATTGATCGGCTTACCGGTCTCGCGATGTGCCTTGACAGACTCCAGCTCATGGATCGACTCTGGATTAAACAAATCTGCGGCTGCAGCGCTCATGCATCGCACAGCGAAGCCGCTCGCGAAGGTTGGTGCATGGCCCGTGACCTCCATGTTGGGATGTCGTACTTTACAGGGTTCGCATGGTACCCTACAACCGGACATAGACACACGTCGCAGATGAGGAGATCACATGAGATACGCTGCTGGACAAAAGCCCCCCGCGGTAGATTACACCAGTCTTATGTTGTTCTGCGAATGAGGCTTCAAGCCAGAGATCGGTCTTTACGGGTTGCCTCAGGGCTCCTGTTGCGCGCTCGTGGGCTCCTCGCCCGATCCTGGCTCTGCGGTCTTGGAGTGGCGCACACAGAAGCCGTGGCGCTGTGCCCATTTCATGCAACCTTCGTGCGCACAGCGCGATCCGCCGCCGTGAGATCGGCATTTGCCGTTGGAGATCGCGCCCTTTTCACATCCGTCCTCTTGGCAGCGCACACCGCCACCGTGGGTCTTGCAACAGCCACGCGACTGGACTGCGCGCTGGCATCCTTCGACAGCACAGTATTTGATGCCGCCGTGCGTGCTGCACTTGTGGCCGAATTGGGCCACGCGTGTACAATCCTTCTGCGAGCAGAAGCGACGCCCTCCGTGGCCGGAGCAGGCGTTGTTGTAGCGAGCGAACTTGGTGCATCCAGGAACTTCGCAGCGCCGACGGCGATAGCGCTTGCTGTTCCCGCTGCTCTCTTCTTGATCGCCGTCGCTCTGGGTCGTCGCACGGGCTGAGTCCGAAATGGGCGACTCCTTGGCGTCTTCTTTAGCATCTGCTGCGTCTTTGTCAGTCTTGGGAGGTCCCTGTCCATTCGGAGACGGCTGCGATGGCTCACCGCTGGCTGGAGCTGTCGCAGTCGCAGTGGCCCCTTCCTGAGTCTGGCCAGACTGATTGGTCTTGGCCATGCCGGCTGCCATGAGCAGCGTATCGATCCACTCGCGCACTGGTCGTGCTTCAGTTGTGTCACTCGCCATTTGCGGCGCAACGGAGGCGACTGGCCCGCTCATGCTGCTGCTCGTGCTTCAGGCTCGCTCGTTATCCTCTTTGTCTTCCGAAGACTCACGCCACACCCATTCATAAGATATAGGAGCTTGCACAGGATATCAAATTATACAGGTTTCAATACACAATAATAATATAAACACATGCATAAACTAAAATTTTATTTATTGGAGAAATACTTTAACAAAGAGGTATTAAGATATCGCAGGCTGTGCGCAGGTGTGCACCATGTCGCACATTGAACGGCTCAGCCAATGCACGGCCGAACAGGTTTTCGCAGGATCGCAATGAGAAGGCGGTAACCGGTACTTATTCGCTGTGTCTGCTGCTGAGAAGCTCTTGAAGACATGCACAGTGTGTTCTCTGGTCCATTCAGAGCTGGCTCTGCCGCTACTGGAGACGCGGAGCCAAGCGAACCCTCCTGGAGATGCTGGCTCTGTTCATCAAGGAACCATGCAGACACGTGCGTGCTGTGCAAGCGCCCGCGACTGCCGGAATGGCTGCATGTCAAGACTCAAGCTTTTCAGGTCAGCCTCGTCTCAATAATAGAGTTGTATGGCTTATGACCGTTGATTTAATCATGCGCTATTAGGTCGACATTGGAGCGCAAGTGATCTTGCCGGGGGATCCTGTTGGTGCCGTGGGCGTTGTCACTGAAGTCGCTTTTAACAAGCGAACGATCGTGCTAATAGTCTCAAAGGAGCCCACCGGGAGTAACCCCCAAGCAGCTCAGGCTTCGCTCGTGCTATCTGAAATGAGTTACAATTCCGATCAGATTCAAGAGCTGCGCCTCGTGACGGACCAAAGCGATCGCGACTATCTGAATTCATTGGGCATCTGCGGCGATTGTCGCCGTGTTTTCCACGTGCTGTCGTGTGATCAGCCTCCAGAAGAAGTCAAACTGGAGATCGCTTCGCTGCAGGCGCAGGTGACTGCTTTGCTCGCTCAGAAGCAGCAGATGATTCGCATTAAACAGTACGACGCGGTTCTCACGAGTACAATCCACATCAAAGAGCTCCAGGCTCAGATACAGCTAGCGAAGCGGAAGCTTGAGTACGCCAAAGCAGTGTTGTGCCCATATTGTGGCTGGTGTGAATCATAAGCAAGTAGTGGATTGATCAAGCGAGCTCTGCCCAGCACTGGCTTTTGATGAAGAGTCGAGGCTGGAGGCCAGCACGCAAGCCACGAAGAACTGTGTATACTTTCATGTTCTATAGCAACCCATCGGACGATTTTAGTCATACGCCGACCGGTGGGCTTGAGTAGAGTTAGCTAGACCTGCTCAGTTTGTATATTACCTTCAAGGCAATAAACATTGGCTACAACCTTCTGGAAGCACTGCCTGCTTCCCCAGTTTTTGCGTGGATTTACTACAAGCAGCAGAAACACAGGCACGAGTGCCGATCATTTCTCGAATCATTTTACTCCGGAGTACATACTACGACCACAAAGACTCCAAGAAAACGCTTCGGTGCGCTTGATAACTTCTCACACTCTGCTGGTTGGGCCGGCCATCACTCTCTCATTGGATCACACACCAGAAATCATTGTCAGTGGCGCCCGTCATGCTAATATCCAGTTCCTCATTGCCGAGGCCACATGGCTGACGAAGAATGGAAGCCACACGCGATCGTACAAAGATCTCGCTGTGAACGGAAGAGTTTGATGGAGATGGAAGCTGTTCTCAGGAGAACTATCTCTCCCACGTGAAGAAGGGGTTTTGGATCAAGCATGAAAGGAATCAGCTCGTTGCGGTGTCCACTGGTGCAGCTACACAAGCACAATTCACGATACTTGTATTCAATTTGAGTGATTGTCATCTTCGCGCGCCATCGTACTGGCGCGCCTCGTTCAACACGGTAAGTGCTTCTGCGAGTTTGCTTGCGAAGTGCCGGTTCATGATGACCAACTGTTCACCAAAGGCGCAAGAGCTTCCTGCCGCCAACGGAAGTGAGCACGGTCAATGCGCCGACCGCAGCAATAGAGACTTGCGAGGACACCTCTCCAAAAGATAATTTTGGTTCGCGATCGTCAAAGGCGCACGAGAGGGGACCGCTTACTACGACAACGGACACAATGACGAGTATTGTGCGTGCACTCCACTTCTGCCATCGCTTCTTCAGTCGAGTTGGAAGAGCAGCTGAGGCGATCGAGGCGATCAGCAAGTTCCACGTCTTCTTTGCTTGGTGTCTGAGGTGTCTGGGTGGTGTGGCGTATCGGAAGTGTTCGAGGCTTTTGGCGTGGCTGAGGCTTTTGATCTTGGCGCTCTTGAGTCGGGTGTTGGGCTCAGGAGACGCACTATATTAGACAGACACATTAGACTTCAGCAAAACAACATGCGTGAGAAAGCGCCACGCTTACCTCCATCAAGCACAAGGCTCAGCTCACAGCTCATCGACGATACGAATCTAGCAGCTGCTAGCTGCCAATCTGGATCGCTGTCGGTCAGGTGCAGCGTGGCCTGGTAGAAAGCCTCTTCTGCTTCAAGCACTGGCACTGCCTCAAACGCGCGGGTTCCGACAAGAGTCGGCGGCACTAGCACAATCAATCATGAGCTTAGTGCTGTGAACAGGGGCAGATGCCAAGCGCACACTCTACTTTACCTTTGAGAATCAAGCTGTTCATCGCTTCCGACATTTCAAAAGCATCTTCGCTGCGCCGAGGGCGCGCGGGTCGGTCGATTCTTCTCCGACACGCAGGACGTTTTTCGCGGCAGCGGTCTTCGTAATCTTCATTGATTGATATGATGTGCTCGAGGTTGGTTGTCATCGTCGGCTGGCTGGTGGAGCTTCTCATGAGTGGATCCTTCAGAGAGTTCGTGATGGCCATCTTTGACAATTGAAGAATGGCTTTTGAGCCGCAGGAAGAAGGACAACCCCCTTTCCATTGAGCTGATCGAATCATCGAGCTCGAGCCATGTCCTTTCTTGGGTTGACCACCACCAACGAAGAACCAATATTAAACATCGTGGACTGGGCTTTCTGGCTTCGATCCAACTCGTATACTCACGATTCGTTCGCCACTAATGCAAGGAACAGACGATGAAAAGCCCCCACGCCGGCAATATAACTTTGTCCATGCTTGCTCTGGGTCTTGATGATAAAATGTGGGGGCGATGATGAATCAAACAATTCACGCCTATGAAAATAGAGCTGCTGACGCCGTGATTAGTGATACCCGCATTGCATTATTTGGTTCATGAGAAGGCGAGTTCGAAATACGCGAATTCTGCTTCCACGATATTTCTCCTACGCAATTTAACAAGCAAACGCAACAAATATTTTCCGCAGATGGCCTTCAACTTGTCTTCTTCTCATCGGGCACGCGCTTGACGCCGAGCAGCCAGTCACTCCACGACACTATATAAACCGGCACCAAAGAAAAACTCACTTCAGCAAAAGCAGACTACCCAATTAATTGTTCATGTGCTTGTATGTACCGCTCTCAGGAGGTTTATCTGCCGCTTTGATCGCGATCTCGAGCTTTTCCTTCGCATCTATATGGAGCACAAATGAGCTTTTCCTCGCCATCAGATCAATACATCGAATCTATCTTACAGATGACATCGCTTTGATCCAGCAAATACACGAAATAAGCTTCACATAAGCGGCGCTTCGCAGCATCATAGATCTTCTTCTCCGCTTGGAATTCCTGGCTCGTCCAAGGCGCTTTGCACTTGTAGTAGATGATCTCAGCCTCCCTGAGCTGTTCTCTCGCAAGACTGTCAATGCGTTGGCTTCTCTCCACTTTCTCTTGTGCAGCTTCCAGCATCATCTCTGCTGTACGAACGTCCGTCCGTCTGCATTGTGCTTCGTCATCGCTTGCTTGATGTTGAATTGAAGAAGGGATATCAAGACCATCACTCTAGTATAAGCCGGTATAATACCGGTAGCAAATACCAATTTTGGCTAGTACTTTTTTTTAGCGTGACCCACATTAATTTCAAAAATAGGCTAAGGCTTCCAACTTCGCAAGGCCTGGGTTTCTCTTGCTTCAAACGCACCCACCCTATGCAGCAAGCGAACAACGTAGTAAATGGCTTGACTACAGTACCTGTGGGGCTGGTGCGCAGAGTAAGCAGCAGAAAGAAAGGCGCGAGCGAGTGTCCGATTTTTTCTCGAATCTGATACTTTCTTAAATACTACGACCACAGAGATTGTGCGATACTCTAAGAAAACGCTTCGGTACACTTGATAACTACTTACGCCTCACACGCCTCACTGGTTGGGCCGACCATCACTCTCTCATTGGATCACACACCAGGAATCATTGTCAATGGCGCCCATCATGCCCGTCATGCCAATATCCAAATTCTTCATTGCAGAGGCCACGTGGCTGACGAAGAATGGATGCCAAACACGGTCGTACAAGAATCTCGCAGTGAACGGGAGCTCATCCTTAAACGCTTGCGCCTCTTTGTCGCCGCCCCAGACTCGACATCGCTCTACGATCCACGGAATAACGACCTTGCGCGGTTTACACGATCGAAAGACTCGAGGCATGACAAACCGCTTGAACGAAGTCTCCGTGAACGCTTCGCCAAGCGACGGCATCATGGCCATCTCTTCCATGGTCAGCACGTTGTAGAGCAGCATGTTCAATTTCCGGATATCGTTTTGCAAGGACATGAGGTTGTCCTGCCAAAAGTTGATGGCCGCCGAGTACAAAAGCTGGTCTTCCTGCACGATAATGGTCTCCAGCAGCATGAAAATCGCGTCGTAGTACTCGATGATCTCGCATTTGACACTGTACTTGATGTAGATCAGCGGCACGAGCACTTTCATCTTCACTTCGTGCTGGCACTTGAGGAATTCCATGAAATAGCTCTTGAACCAAGTGAAGAACTCGCTCACGTTCCACTCCATCGGCGTCGCTTTCTTCTGACTGCGCTCCAGAAAGCGATCGATCACATAGAGAGCGTGGCGAATGGGCTCATGCAGCCCCAGTAGGAACTTGGAGTTCCAGCTCGTGTCGATATCTCCTCCTCGGGCCAAAACGGTCGAAAACACGATGTTGTCTCCGTTTCGCAGCGGGCCGGAGACCGGAGCGCTCTTGATCTGCGCCAGCTGTTGCTTGGCTGAAAGCGGGGGCGCAGCGATGGCCGCTGGGTTGTCATCTTCTCCGTCGGAGCTGTTGCCGCTCTCGACGATATTCAGCAACTGGCTGAAATGACGAACCTTCTGCGATTTAGCGGCCTTACCATGGCCCTCCACACTGACGGGCTCCAGCTCGGCGGTCCAGACGTTCAGACCATCATGCTCCGGGATCGCGCCTTCGTAGCCGCCTTTGTAATCGACCGTGGTCAGCACGTAGGCCACTTGGGTGATGTCGATGTATTTGCGCACGCTCTTGGCCTCGCGCTCGGCTGTCGTGGGCGGCGCCGTCCAGATATTCGTGTAGAATTCGATGTCGTCGACAGGGAAATGCACTGGCTTCTTCGACCGCTTGCTCCTGCTGACGCCGGATAGCTTGATGCTGCCGAGTGGCTTGCGTCTGCCTCCGTGCATGACGAACGAGGGCTCGCCCGTGGGCTTGGCGACGGTCTTGGGCCGCTGGAACGACAGCTCTCGCCCGCGGACAGTCATGATGTTGTGCGCGCGCAATCGGCCAGTGGCAGGCAGGACGGGAACTGGTGGAGGTTGGGTGGGGGTTGTGGCCGCAGGCGTGATGCGTCTGGAGAATTACTCACTCAGATTCTCTTCCTGCACTCGGTCATGCGCTTCAGAGCTTCCCCTAAAGAACCAGCAGCTGCCAGCGAGAGAGAAAGAACGCCCAGGAAAGCAGAAACGGGCCGTCGATATTGGGTTTCAGCCAATTAGATGGCACACTGAGTACTATTATCGTTAATTATTGGATGAAAATGTAAATAAGCAAATATGTTTTAGCCAATCGTATGTGGATAAAAAGAGAAATGTATCCATTACAAGTTGCAGAGGGAAAATCCTTTCTAATTTGATTGGTGCTGTCCAGTGAAAAGTTAAATTTTTAAAAAATTGTGTGAGCTGAGATTTACGAACCTAAGTATCCCATCCTAGCAAATATTTACTAAGAAAACTAATAGATTGTGGGTTAGAGCTTATCACGAAGAAGCTGAAGCCTGGAGTAGACACGACACTAGCCTCATGCCATGAAGCAGTGTCACAAATCTTTGCAGGATCTAAATGTGCAGAGCTAAACTCTCTCGAACCTTTTACATTCGCATACATGCATATGAAGAGGTTTGTATCACCTGCCTCAATACAGCGCTGTTTCCCCGACATGGTGCGAAGCAAGAGCCATGAACGATGTGGATGGCCCCATGCGTCGCTGTCCTTGGCACCAGTCGCCGCAAGCGGCGAAGCGAAACGACCTGTAAAAACTCCAGTCGGGACGCTGTAATTACTCCTTCGTCGCAGAGCGAGATCCTTTTGGTGACGTTTGGGCCCAAGTGTCCCTTGGAGCCGCTGGAGCGTCCTCTGCAAAGGCAGAAGAGCTCGCGCAGGTGCGAGTATGGGGCAGCAGGCCTCGAAGGCCATACCGTCCGACGGCCATGGCAGGTACGCTCTGCCACCGCAGTACGTGCCGCTGTGTGACACGATGAAGGCTGGAGATCCGGCCAGCGCTGTGGCCGCTAGCACCGAGGAGATCAAAGATGCGCTGGGCAAGATACTGGAGTTTAATCACCTGCTTCGGTATCTGCCGAAAGGTCCGTGGGCATTCACAGCCCTGCTATTATGATACACTAAGTACTGAGTTGCTGCGGTGTTCTTGTGTCCAGCGAGCGAAGTGAGCGGAAGCATTCCAATGCTGAGTGCCGAGCAGCAAGTCAAGGAGATCGTGAGCTCGGTCGACTCGGTGGACGAGCTGTTCCAGTACATTTCGAATCTGGCTGCGATGCCACTGAACACCAGTGCGGGATCTGGATGCAGCAAGGAGAGTGGGGCGACGCCGGGCCTGTTCGATGCCCGCATCGCGGGCTACGTTCGCAATCTGCAGGCTTTATATCAGCTCACAAAGCGAGAAAAGTACCGATACGAGCAACGGCTGTCGGCTACTCGTTCGCAGGCAACATCACAGCGGATGGTTGTACCGCCACCACTTCCATTGCCGACGCAGAACTGCATGACCATGGGATGGGACTTGGTCGTGCATCTGCTGAAAGCAACGCGTCGCGAGAACCCGCAACATTATCTGCGAGCATTGGATATGATCAAGGAGAACCTGTTATCGCTCAAACCGACTACTTACTCGGACAGTATGTATTTGTCACCGTCTGCGTCGTCTGCATTCAATATGCTGAGCGATTGCCTCGGTGAACTGGCGTTCCCACTTAGTGACGCCCCCCTGGAGACGGAAGCCAAGTTGGGTTCAAGTACGATCGAAACACTCGCAGAAGTTGGATTGGTTCGAGGCTCGTTGGCAACTCTTTTGTTCGTTGTATTGAGTCTAATGAAGCAGCCAGACGAGAGCCCAGTGAATATTAGCATCACGCTATCCAAGTTGGCAGCACTGAAGGAACAGCCGATGTACGGCAAATGTGAAGCGTCTGGTGAACTCTACAGCTGTGGCCAGAATTCCTATGGCGAGCTCGGCATTGGCGATGACATTGAACGCCATCTCCTCAGCAGTGTACCGCTGTGTGGGTGGGATGATATTCGCCAGGTCGTCAGTGGTAATGAAACGCTGGCCATCGTGACGAACGACGGAGTCGTTCTAACTTGCGGATTAAACAAAAGTGGTCAATGTGGACAGGGCCACTTCGATGAGCGTGTGATGCTTCTTCGACCTGTCCAGGCGCTGCGATCTCAGCGAGTCAAGTTTCTGGCTGCGAGCAATGGCTGTGAACACATGATCGCTCTAACCGAAACGGGTTTAGCTTACTCTTGGGGTTACAACGATCGAGGTCAACTTGGACATGAAAATTTGACGACTAAAATTCACATCCCGAAGCTCATTGAATCGTTGAAAGATAAGAAGCTCGCTTTTGCTGCTGTGAGCTATCACCACAGTGCCGTAGTCACGGATACTGGCGAGCTTTATACATTTGGTATGAATGACTGCGGGCAATTAGGCCTCGATCATACGCAGCATCAATCGACTCCCCAGCTAGTTAAAGCTCTCGAAGGTCACGAAGTTACGATGATTAGCTGTGGTCTGTATCACACGATGATTTGCACATCAATCGGAGAATTATTTTCCTGTGGTAAGAATGATTATGGCCAGCTCGGATTGGGCCACAGCCGACTCGTCAAGTCTCCGACACTTGTATCTCTGCCAAATGAAATGATATGCTTTATTGCGAGCGGTTACTACCACTCAATCGCAGTGAGCACCACGGGACGAACATTCGCATTTGGACGAAATGACTATGGGCAGCTGGGAATCGGTACGAAGATTCATCAGAATGTCCCCAGTGTTGTGGCTTTGTCCGCTAGCACGCGTATGATCCGAGCAACTTGTGGTTGTTATCACACAGTGTTACTTTCCGAACAAGGCCAAGTATATGTGTTTGGAAGAAACAACAAGGGGCAGCTTGGAAATCGTGGCAGCGCCGATTCATTGCTTCCAGTTCCCCTCAAGGTCCGCCCAGAGAAAAATTCTCGCAGATGTATTGATATTGCTGCAGGATTTTACACAACTTCCCTTATTGTGGAGCGAAAACGTGAGAATGAAGATGGCGATCTTGTTATCCTGGATCAAAGCTATATTGTATCGGTTTGTGGTCGTGTTGACATCGATCGATCTGGTGAAATTGAAGGACTAAGCAACTTTGGTTCTATTTCAACGATTGGGGTATCGTTGTTTCATGGGAAATGGTTTTATGAAGTTGAAGTTGTGACCAGCGGTTTAATTCAAATCGGATGGATCGACGGATACTTTCAAGGAAGCTCCGATCAAGGCGAAGGAGTCGGCGATCATACCCACTCATGGTCATACGACGGTAATCGACAGCGGCGCTGGAACAGTGGGTCCTCATCGTATGGTGAGAAATGGAAAGCAGGGGATGTCATTGGGTGTCTACTGGATTTAAACGCTTGCGAAATGACGTTTTTCCGCAATGGAATTAATTTGGGTACTGCTTATTCGGATATTAAATGCTCTATTTCGGATAAAAAGTCGGGTATGATGCCTGGAATAAGTTTAGAGCGCGGAGAAATCATTCGCGTCAATTTAGGCCACCAGCCATTTGCATTCCCACCAACTGTGGTTGGAGGTTTCGACACTATTTCGCGAGCAATTATTCCTTCAGCATCAACTGCAGTATTGAAGTCTTTCAAGGATATTGCCACTACCGCTCCTCCACCTTTACACGGCTCCGCTTCGGTTCTTGCCAAGAACAAACTATTCGTGATAGGCGGAAGCATTGTTTCGGATGGATCTATCCACACTGATATTGAGGCTAGTAACCACGTGTGGGTATTTCATCTTGATAGCAAACGATGGGATCGATGGTCAGACTTTCCTATTGGTATTCGCCACCATCAAGTCGTTGCAATCGATGATGACCATATTTTGGTTATTGGTGGTGAAAACAAGGTTCCGACATCTCGTCATATGGATTTGTACAAGTGTTCGACGCTGAAAAACACGGATGGCTCGTTACCTGCCTGGGAACTTGTCCAAGGTACGATTGGAGCAGCAACTTCACTGCCAGTAGCACGCGCCTATCACACTTCTTCTGCGGTTCGAGTCCGTCTTGATACAATGGTATTCATGTATGGGGGAAAATCAGCAGAAGGCGAAGTATTAGGAGACGCGTGGTATTTGTCGCTGGAAGATTACACTTGGTCTCGACTTCCGACTGCTCTATCGTTAGACCCGGGCGCGAGACTCGGCTGTTCGTCTGCTGTGATTGGCGAATCTGTTTTTGTCTTTGGTGGGCAAGACAAGGAAGAAAAGTTTCGGGCAGACATTTGGCGATATAACACTTTCGACCGTTTGTGGCATATATCCCACGATGATAACATTTCAACCCACGCTGACTCAATCGTGAAAGGAGCATTGTCGAGTGCATCTGGTGAGTTTTTTCCTGTTATGCCAGAACCTCGAATCGATTACAGCATGTGCTCTGATCTCGGGCATGTTTGGATTTATGGTGGAATCAATCAATCGGGACAACTATTGAGTGATCTTTGGTGCTATTCTATCACTTCCCAAAAGTGGAGTGCTATTACTATTAGCTCAGACGAGCCACTACAAGGATGCTGTTTAGCTACATTGTTTGTTGAAAATGGGGCCGCTACTGCCCTTGCAAGCTCTTCTGATAATGCTCAATTGGAAGGAATCCAACTGTATCTGTACGGGGGACAACTATCAAACAATGGAGTAAATGCGTTCTCAAATCAGCTACGATGTATTATCGCTACAGAATCCACGCGAACTTACGGCGTCGAAGTTGCCAAAAACGTCACAACGGTTGGGAGATCTGCTCAAATGTTGAATATACTGAGATCTAAAAGTGGGAATGCTTCTGGTAAAGGTTCTCAGCAGTGCGTCCCAGATGCGCTGAACTCAGCTATCTGCCTGCTATCCCACCTCGACCGACTCGCAGGAAATGATATTCCAGGTGAAGACAGCGAGTCCGTTCAATTGTCTCGATGCAGTTATCGGTCACTATGCATTGAGCCGAAAGAAAAAACATTTTCGGCGTTGTACTATCTCATACAAAACGTTGCTGAAAAATTGGTTTCGACAAATGGTCAAGTTAGCCATGGCGACTCCATCCTTCAAATCCTGTACCCGTTGCTTGTGACAATTCGACTTCTCAAACTCAACTTTTTTGAGGTAAGGCTGCTATTATGTGGCTGTAATTATACGTTGCTAACACTGATGTAATATGTAGCTATCTAGATGCTGCCTTGACGTTGAGGAAATTGGCTTTTCCGAAAAATCTATTGCGCCTGGTGGAATTCTGCATTCAATTCGAGAGATGCTTTTTAATGTCGCAGATCGCTGTTCGAAAGCATCTCCTCAAGGAGAGTTACTATGGTTCTACCACGCTTTGAAGCAAGAAACTGCCTCTTGCATTTATTATGGTTTCCCGACGCTCTTTCCGTCTTTACTGGATCGGTTGGACGTGATGAACAAACTCATGAAAGACTCTATGGTAAATCAAACTTTATCCTCTGCCGCGAAACAATTGCTGATACCGATGCTGGTGCCATGCTTCACGACTCCAAAAATGCTCTTTCAGCTTATGAGCGATTCCAATACCCGTTTTGAATCGAAGGAGAAGACAGCAATAGCAATTAGTATCATTGTTGGATTCACGGATACTCTTCTCGATAAAACATGGGCGCAAACAACGGACATTTTTGGTAGTTGTGGCAGCATCGACGATACTTGCTCGGTACAAAAAAAGATGGAGATGCTCGAAAACAATGCCGAATTTAAGTGCCTTAATGTTGTAGTACGAGCTGCTATCTTTTGGTGCTCTAGTCTTCCCCAAGAAGGGTGGCAAATAATTGAGCCTGTATGCTTGAAGCTCATCAGCATTACGAATAGTCTGATTGATCGAGCCTCGGCGATCCCCGGCAATCAAATTCAGTCATTACCAAGTTTGATACAGCATAGTTTTCCAGGGAAACTTCTTCCGTTCATCCTCGTTAGCACGCTGTCTCTTCCGGCCGTTCGCGAATTATTCCCAAGTATTTTGAAAGACTTTTGGCCTCAAGTTGAAGCCCTTTCTTCAAGAGTACACACTGTGCTAGATGTTTTGAAACCTCAGAATGCAAAGCACGAAGACCCCGAGCTCCCTCGAGTGCATTCCTTCACTATGAACATGGACTTTGTTGGCAGCCAATTAGCCAATGTATCGAGCCAGTTGTCGGTGATTTTGGATCTTTCTACCGAAGAATCGATTCAATATGAAGTCATTCTAAAGGCTCTTTGGAGTAAGGTTATCAATGGAAAAGGGTTTAAGAGTGTCAAGATCAAGGATTGCAACAATGGATTTGAATTGCATCGTGTAACAATTCCTGTTGATCTCGCTAGAGTTTTTGGCACAGAAACATTTCTTGTTCGGTATCGTAAAGACTGTGTCAACGCCGAATCAAGTGTATTCGAGTACGATTCTGAAAAAATATCATTAGGAGAAAATCGAACAGTTCTGTCCCAGCACATTTATCCGATCGCTCCAACTGATGCACTACAAAGCGAGAATGTTGAAGCAGCTGTCCTTCCTCCACCTGCCCCTACAACACTTTCCACATGCATTGATATATTTTCGGACACGTGCCCCGATGAGAGCCGACGTTGGCTTGAGGATTTCCAAAACATCCTTGCATGGGTCGGCAGTCACTTTGCCGCAACACTAATTATTGGAGAAGAATATCCAGTCGACGAAGACATAAGATCTCGTTGGGCATCGTCCCTCCTATTCCGCGGTGGTTTGAATGCAACAGCAGTGCCTATCTACTCACAAGACCAAGCTGGCAAGGACCAAGACCAGACCAGTGAGCATCTCCTTGGACAAATTGTTGACAATGTCGGATATGGAAAAAAGCTTTTGGATAAGATACGCAACATTCTCGATCCGGGATCTGCCTCCTGTGGCACAAAGCCTAAATTATTAGCAACTCGTCTTAAGCGACAAGACAGTGTCGAGGCTGCTTTAGAAAAGAGTGGCGGTTTTGAAGTTGTAGACCGAGCGGTTCGAGCAGCATTTGCGGCATTGTTGAAACATAGCAATACCTCTTACATGGGGAGTCCAATCACCACCGATGGAAATCCTTCCGAACCCGTTATTGATGCCTGGAGATCTGCACTTCAGCTTCGTCGATGGTAATGACGTTATTGACGAAATAAGGATAGATACCGTGTTACTAACATAATTCGCGAAATGTGTACAGGATCGTAAGGGAGCAACAGAAGCTTGCTGCTTCGTCAAGGTAAGTAGTAAATAATTTTACAGCGTACTAAGTGCTGAGCTGACTAAATGATTGCACACATTTCAGCGGAAAATCCACTAATACTATAACAGCAGAAGTTTCTGTAAAGGATCGTCAACAAGAGTTGTACAACACAGTTTGTGAACCCTTAATCCGACGAGCCCAACTTCTTCTGCAATTGGTACCAGCGCCTCTTAGTGATTTTGCTGGAAGTGGGCATTATCCCAAGCTATTTCCAGGATACTCTGCCTCGGCAACTTACGGTACGTGTTTATATGTTTCGCGTTTGTACGATGCGATTATTAAATATTTGTTCTGCATACATTCCAAATGAGCAGATTTAGTGAAGCCGGCCACCCCGGAGGAGGATACGTCACAGATGCAGAATGACTTTGACTCAAAGACCATGGAAGGGATTGAAACAGAAGATGAGCAAGTTCAGAGCGAAATATTTTTGTTCCTCCAGCAGTCAAGAAGCATTGGAAATCAATCTGATGAAGAAAAATCTACAAATCTCTCGGATTGTATGACCGCATTATTGCAGTCTCACCAAAATCGGGCTCGATGCCGGCTCGACGGCTTGAAAATATTTTTCGGTATTCTCGAGCATACAGAAACAATGGCAACTTCCAGATTCCATATAGTACCAGTTCTTGCGTCTGCATTCAAGCGAGGTTTTTGCCAAACATCCTCAGAGGCTGAAGGAACCAAGACTCAATCAATTGGGAAAGTACACTTCCTAGAAGACTTGGAATACGCAGGTGCTGAGTCAGCTGATGCGGTTCGCCAGATGTTTTTCAAGCTTGTTGGTCGGTTATTAAAGACTACGGTTGACAATCTGACGCAAATCAAGCAACTTATTTATTCGAGCGGCCCTTCAACTGGAGCAAAAACTTCACCTTCAAGTATTCAAAAGTTCATTCAGGATGTGCTGCTCGTACTTGAGGTATGCTGTATCCCATACAAGACAGAAGACTGGAAATACATCAATCAAATCAACTTCCCTTCGATTTTGACAGAGCTGACAAGTTGGAAAAGCTGGAAGACATCGCTCAGCTACGAAGTATTATA
This sequence comes from Elongisporangium senticosum, assembly GCA_023335835.1. NCBI lineage: Eukaryota > Oomycota > Peronosporomycetes > Pythiales > Pythiaceae > Elongisporangium > Elongisporangium senticosum. Next base: position 81,865 of record JAADVQ010000014.1, on the reverse strand, counting down.
TGATTTGGGTTCGGAATTGGAAAGCAATGAAAGTTATACCATTTTACCTGCAAGTACTGGATCCAAGTATGCAAAGATAATCTGCTCACGGAAAATTACGATTGGAACTGACCTTCAGAATCTTACGCTAACGCACAGAAACTTGCAGTCTCAAGTCCCCGGCAACCGACACCTTGATTTAAGCGGAGGCCTCGCTGTCTTTGACAAGATACTAACCCGTGGGAGATGGTATTGGGAAGTTTCGATTCGATCTCAGAAAGACTACCCAATTTTTGTTGGAATATCGTCTGGTTCTGCTGACTTAAACTTGATCAGCCAAACCAATTCCCATGGCATTTTTCTCTGCCTCGATTCGTCCAGCAGTGATACGCTTGGTCCTTCGTGCATTCGATGGCATAGCAGTGACGTTATTGGTGTGCTGCTCAACTGTGAACAGCAACATATTGAGTTTTACTCGTCCAGCAGACGGATTTGCTCGATATCGTTGGGTACTAGAGACTTGTTTCCCAATGGCTATTATCCAACAATTGGACTTCAAGACGCCGAAATTTTCTGGGACTTGGCAGCTTCAGTACCATCCACGCTTTGGGCATCTAGTGTAGGTTTTCAGTTTCCAACCCCTATGGTATCAGGAGGACTTATGGCTGTTCCGTTTGACGGATCCCGTATTAGTTTGGATGCGAAATCTAAAGGACGCCATTTACAACTGACCACAAACGGCTCAACCGTTGTTGCAGGCGATTCAACTATGATTGAAGATGTGTTTGAATCTATCGTATGCAGCAAAGGGTTTGACCGCGGGTTGATCTATGCTGAAATTCATATCATATCCCCAGGACATAATAGGCGATGCCAGCTGAGCTGTGGCATAGTCGGAAGCGATTTTGCTGACTTCGATGCTTGTTTGCCTCAACATATTGAAATCGACTGTAATGGCCTTGAAACCATCGATGACTGGGGTAATTTCGGCGCGCTCTTTGATCTGGAAAAGGGGAGTGTCACCACTTATGCTAATTACAAGGATCCAGTAAGCTTCAATATCGACGTCAGTTCTATAAAGAAGCCGTTTTACCCAGCATTATCAGCATTATGCAATGGTATGATTTTCAGCGTGAACTTCCATCCACACCAGCGTCCCGACCTCCCTTCTGCAGCATTCCATGTAATTAACCATCGATTCAACAGCCAAATCATGTCTTCCAACGAAATTCAAATTGGAAAAAGCTTGCAGTTTCATGTGCACTCCTGCGATGGAGGCGAGTTTAACAACTCCCATGTACCAAAGAATTGTCTTGTCGATGATCCATCAGTTTATAGCTCTACAAAGCGAAGCAACGTGAACTTGATTTTGAAACACGAAGTCGACACCCCATTTTGCGTGACATACGCTACCATCCGAGGGCCTGGTCCCGGTTATTCAAGTCCACTCAAGCATGCTATCATATTTGTGACAAGTTTGATGCCAGATTTAGAGTATTTCCAAGAATTCGACAACTTTTCTCCTGAAGAGTTCGCTGCGTTGCCGTTCCCACCTGGCAACCTGAGATGCCAACGTGACGAGCGGCTTCCTGTCGCGTACTTTGTTCTAGATGGAAGTTGTGCTCAGCTGTCAAAGCAATTGGCTTCCCCCGTTACAGGAAGGTATGTCCTTATCAAATTCATCAGCCCGTCATCTGGGGTCAATATCGATGTTGGATATATTGGACTTTGCGGAACGTTCGATACCGAAAATGGACCAGCATATAATGAGAATACTGTTTTCACTTACACATGCGATGAATGTAAATGCACACGCATGTCTGGCCTCTACTATGGATTAAAAGATGACGACTCCGTGAAGTTATGCGCGGTATGTTACGACGATAACCGAGGCCAAGTGAATTCTATATACTGTGCGTACGATTCTATTTCGGACGCAGTTGGGATCGACGTCAATGAGAACGGGACTTTATGTCAAACTCGAACAGTATGGCAAGGAAAAGTTGGGGCACTTCTAGACATCACCAAAAAAGTTAAGGTGCCAATCGCTACTAGTTATGAATCCAGTACAGTCGTTACCTCACAAGGAGGAGGGACGAATCGATCGTTGAGCTCTGGATTTGATGATTGCGAATTATTCTCGTGCGGCCAGAACAATTATGGTGAACTTTGCTTGGGTCATTGCAATTCAACAAGCAAATTAGAACATGTTCCCCTTTTTTCGACGAAGAATGTTCGTGACATAGCTGGTGGAAATGAAGTGCTAGCAGTTGTGATGAAAGATGGATCTGTTTTTACGTGTGGACTCAACAAAAGTGGGCAATGTGGCAATGGAACGTTTGACGAGCGAGTAATTTTGGCTACACCTGTTCGTAGCCTTAGCGGAATACCAATCGATATGGTTGCTGCCTCAAATGGATGCGAACACATGATTGCTGTTGCGGCAGATGGATCTGCGTATTCTTGGGGATACAACGATCGTGGTCAGCTTGGTTTGGGATCAACGATCTCAAAGAGTCATACGCCTCGATTAATTGAATCGCTACGTGAAAAGTACAATATTTCGTTCGCAGCTGTCAGCTATCATCACAGTGCAGTTGTTACTACAACTGGAGAGCTACTCACGTTTGGAATGAACGATTGTGGTCAGCTCGGTCTGGACCATACACAGCACCAGCATACCCCGCAGTTGGTAGATACTTTATCCAGCCAAGTCATAACGAAAGTAGCGTGCGGCCTATACCACACGGTCGTAGTTACAGCTGAAGGTGAAGTTTACTCGTTTGGAAAAAATGACTACGGTCAACTGGGATTAGGTCACGCAAGAAATGTTAAAGTACCAAGCATCGTCAAAGTGGGCACTGGTGAAAGTGATGAGAAGATCATTGAAATTTGTTGTGGGTATTACCATACAATTGCGATCACAGAGCGAGGCAAGCTTGTTAACTGGGGGCGAAACGATTATGGGCAACTTGGTATTGGAAGCAAGGACCACAAGAATGCTCCGCACTACGTCCCGTTGCCGCAATCATCAAAAATTTTGAAGGCATCATGTGGTTGCTACCATACTTTAATTTTGCTATCGAATGGCCGTGTTATGGTTTTTGGAAGAAACAACAAAGGTCAGCTCGGAACTGGGGCAAGAACCCTACCGTCGGCGGATCTTCCACTCCCAATACCTTCAAACTCACTTCTAAATGACAATGTCGTCTGCATCGCTGCAGGGTTTTACAGCTCCTATATTTTGACTGGACGTTCAAGTCAATCTATAGAGCACGATGCTCTAGCTGATGGTACCTCCCAAGAGAAAGATTTAACGGAGCACCAGTCGTTGATTAACTCGGATGCTTTGTATGAATCATTGATGAAGGAAATTGATCGCCATAATGCGATAGGCTCCACATCCAAGAAATTACCGCTTCAGATAAAACGAAACAACGCACAGCAAAAAATACCACTGATCAAGCTTCAAGCTGCAGTATGGGCGATGACTCGTGCTTTAATGTATCAATCCCTTTGTGAGTGCGTGCCCGGAACCAATGCATCGAGGGCAGATGGATCGATGAATCCTGTACTTCGTAGTCTTCTGGATTTTTTGCTTGAAAACATGAATATGCTTGACAAAGAAGCAATAAAGGATTTTGATTCGGTTATCCAGGCGACCTCTGGTCCCGTTGACACATGCATTTCAATGCAAAATGCTCGAATTGGTGTAATCAAGTACTTTTGGTCAAAAACATTAGCTGGTGTTGTTGACGCAACTCCAGATTCAATGTTTCCACATTTATATCGCAATCAAGTATTATGGGTTCTGTTAATGTGTGGATCTGTTAGCAATGACGTGTGCTCTATCATTGCAGCCAATTCTGCGGTGATATCTCACGTTGTGAAGGGGTTGAAGTCTTCAGATTTGTCGTCAAGTACCATATGTGTTCGTCTGGCTATGCTAATATTGCCCCTGCATTCGATAGAATCAGTGAATAACATCCACCGCAGCATTTTGCCTTCTCTTCCACATGCTGGCAACATTATTAGCATGCTGCTTATTCTTGTTGGCAATCCTCTTATTCTTCGACCTCGCTTATGCTCCCATGAGCTTGGCGTCGAATGCTACAGCTCTGAACTCTGTGCCTCGCAAAAATGTTTGAAGGGAATATTGAATACGAATGACTGGAATATTGTTGAACATCAAATGCGAATACTTGAAAAAGACTATCGAGCTTCAGCTAAATCCACTGAAATTGTAGCCTTGCTTCGGTATTTAATGCTCTTCCCTGCGTGGAAAAAGGCCGTCAACACTGCACTTCGAAGTGGCCTGAACAAGGTCAACAAACTGGGAGAGTGTTTGGATACAATTTGTTCCTACTACGCAAACGTCGAGCAGATGCATGGGTCTAAAACGCATATTTTAGCGCCAACGTGTGAGCTCGATGAAACTCTACATGAATCTGTCCGAAAGCCAGAGTCGACTACGTCACCTGAAATTGATGAGGGGGGTACGAATGACAGCAACGCTGGGGAAAACAAAGACTCTGAGGTTCCAACAAGCGTAAATGAGCGCGATAAACATGCTTTGGGAGTGTGGAAAAAAGCAAAAGATGCCATTGATACACTATCCACAATTCTAGCGTCTGTGAGCATCTTGGGAGGTCACACCGAAATTATGCGAGAAGGCGCTTTTGTTCAAGTTGACGACTCTGAAGTTGGAACTGGCAAGACAGGTATTCTCTCTGGAGTCAAGCGAGAAAATCGTTCTGAAATTGTGGCCACTGTTTCATTTGGTTTGACTGAAGCAACTCCATTTGTGGAGTCCAGGTCAACAGCTTCTTTGGTTCCAGTCAAGAATATCCAAATAGTCGAAAGTGTACCTGCGATTATTGACATGTTCGATGGAGTTGATGAGTTTATCATTGCATTGTCATCGATGATTTTGCATCTGGATGATGCGCTCGCTTCCCATTCCGATTTGAATCACCCACAAAATAGTTCAGTTCAAGTAATTCTTCGCAGTCGATTAAAGTTTTTCAAAAAACAAATCCAATGGCGTTCGACCAAGGCTCTGGCGTCACTACTAAAGCAAATGTCTTCACTGAGCTCAATGCTGACAAGTTCGGACTCGCGTCTTGTGTCAAACCTGGCTCAACTAGTTGCACTTGAAGGTTCTTTTGCCAAAACGGAAGCTCTTAGTACTGTCAAATCTGATTTGAGAAATAGCACGAGTGTTGGCATTTTGTACAAAAGATGGCATAGTCTCAAGAATCGACAAATGTTTCTGGAAGCAGAAGAAGTAATCGACAGTACGTTGGATTGTTATGAAACAGAAGTTCGAAAGAAAGTAGTGCATAAATTGGGCACTGAAAATGCGCTGAGCTGGGGCATTGATGCAATTCAATCTCCTCGAAAGACAACCAACTTTGTTTCTGGCTCAAAAGTCCCCACTGCAAGCGCCATCAGAAATGATCCTCGCACAGCTATGACTGGATTTGAAAGTGGACGTCCATTTGCAGCGGATCTACCTTTTGGTGTTTGGGGAGTGCTGCACCCTTTGCCTCAATTAAATGAAGCAGATACGAATACCGGAAGTCAGCCTCATCCATCGATCGCTTTTACGCCATTTCATCTTACTACCTCGATTGTTCGGGTCGGTCGTTCTGCTGACTCATGTGATCTTATCGTAAATGACCGCAGTGTCAGTGGGCGCCATTTCCACATTCGCCGAGCGCGTCGAGATCATGACGGAGCTCATGATTATTATGAGCTGCAAGATTTTAGCAAGAATGGAACGATTGTAAATGGAGTTCGAGTTCATGGAGCAAGTATTTCTATTTCTCCAGGATCTCGAATTTCACTTATTCTGTCAAGAGGAGGCCTTGTGACTTACGAATTCCAAGTTCGTTCTGGACCAAGTGGAAGCCACGGTCGACTGGCACCCCCGCCTATTATCATAGCTCCCCAGAACCCTGGTGACCTGAATATACTGATTCCTGGACAAGAGTATCAGCAACCTAATGGCGCGACATTGATATCACTTGAACCACAAAGTCCTGCGGAAATTCAAAATCGTGGATCCCGCTCACATGACGGATCAGAAAACCGATCTGACAGCGTTCGTAACCGTATCGCTGCAACTCAAGGCCTACGACTGATAACATCACTAGCAGAAAGTGATGTTCCTAGAGCACTGATATCCCCGAATCCTGCTGTAGATTCACCTCGTGCTGGTGGATTCAACTCTCCGAGATCGTCAGTTCTTCAAACTCCAGGGACACCTTCAATTGGATCACCAACTGCGAGCATGTACAACAATTCAGTTTCTATGGGCGTCATGTCTCCAGCTTCATACCAGCAAAGAGATAGCTTCCCTTTCAATGATACTTCTAGCATTAGACCACCAGAAAATACTGTTGGTGGAACACTGCGCATCGCACTTGGCCGAGAAAGCGTCAACCGAGAAAGTGCTCAGCACCGTGGAAACATGACTATCGATGACTTGTCGAAAACAAGAGTGATCAACTCTTCTGGGGATACAACTGTAGCCACACATACGTCGACTTCGGTGCGTACTACGCTAAATCCTGGCAAATCAAAATATGTTATTAATCCCTTGTTGTGTATAGACAACGCGAGACCAGTATGGAATGAACACTCTAATATACGAGCTTCATCAACGAACCCGAGAAGATATGATTGTTGTCAGTCGCGATCAGTGCGAAGAGGCCCTGAGAATGTCGGACGGCGATATCGAAAATGCAATGACGTTTATTCATGAACAAGCGGCCGGACACAAGGTACGTGTTTACTTTATTGATGCTTTCTGATAAATGCTGACGTCAAGCAACTCTTGCCTTTAGATAACACCCAGTCATGAGTCATATCCAAGGATCGTTCTGCATTTGGCTGTAACATTGGGCAAAAGCGAATCTGTATGCGCTGAAGCCTTGCGCCAATCTCAGAACAATTTGGGCAATGCTGTGCGATTGCTACTCTCGACCACTGACCCTGATCTAGAGAGATTGTCAGAGCAAAATGTCTATGGCAATCGTTCATTGGGCACCAAGACAATCGCTTTTGACGAATGTTGTATGCCTTCAAGCGGCGATTCACTGGTTGGGTTTCAAGAAATCTTGGAAGAAAACCCCAGTTTCTTCCTTGCAGAGTCAAGTGGTGTTCGCCAGGTGCAACGACCAGTCCGTCCAGGAATCGGTGGTCCAAAACACAAAGGTTCTGATAATAAAAGTGAATTCGCTCAAAATGATGCAGCAATGTGGAACGAATGCAATAATGTCGTCGACGATCGGTTACGACACATGAATCTGCATGAAGTGGAGCAAGAGGAAGAAATCTTATGCCAGCTTTTGACTATGGTGCATTCAAGAATGATACTGTCACAACTCATCCGGCTTTTATCCAACGTAAGTTCGTATCCATCTTATTTGATAATGCGCTCTTCTCTCACATTTAAATGTGCTATTTTAGCAGGGTCAATCAGAAAATCCTCTAGTTGCGTTCGGTGATCGACTTCCACTTCGTCAGCTGATTTCGTTCGTGGAACCGAAGCAGATGCTTACTAAACCGACGGTACCACAGCAGCAGATGGATGGGAAAGCTCAGCATATTTTGTCTCGCATGGCGTCAAACGTAGCTGCTACTGCTGCTTCTCAGACTATGTCAGCGAATATTCGATCAACACAAATTCTGGCTACCCAGAGTCTGCATATTGATCAGGTCAATCACGATTCAATATTTACCTCGCCAAGTTTAAGTTCTTTGATTCAAATCATTTTGAATGCTGAAAATTATGGATCTGATGAAGGCGACCGCAGAGACGATTCCAAGCAGACATTGATTCAAGAAGTCATGTATGACACTATGATGCACATATTGTCTCGAACGTTTGTCACGGCCCCATCAGCACTCGATTGGGACGCGTCATCTGCAAAAAGTTGGAAGCTTGATGTGTCACTACCAAAGGGACCTATTAACCTGTTTTGTGGTCTCGAAGCTCTTGTTGTCACAACATACGATCGTGTTTGGAGCATTCCGTCGCCTGATCCCTTGTTGAAATATCGACATAAATGGCGAAAGCGATCGAGTCAAAGCATGGAGCTGCAGGAATGCTGGATGAAATCAGCTTCGGATCATCCAGTTACGATTTGGCGCCCTGCAATTTCTCCTTGCTTGAAAATGTTTTCGTCAAAGAGTTGGTTCAATCTCGGAGATGTTGTGAAGAGCGGTAATGACATTCCGGACACGCCTGTTCTCTTTGTGCATGACGACGGAAGTGGATTGTTACTTCCTCCTATTGGTTTTGAGCGTGTTGATGTTACTGGAAAGGGGCTACCACGAAATTCAGACAGTGATGAAGATTTTTTGCGGAAGCAATTGCGTTCGTTGTGGTGGCCGATTGCACCACCAGGCTATGTTGCAATTGGGTGCATTGCAGGTAGCAAGGAAGATCCTTTGGAGCCGCCTCCACTATCTAGCGTTCGATGTGTTCGTGAAGATCTTGTTACACGAGTCGACTCATTCCAGTGCCTATGGCGAGCTGAGGCAAAAACGAGTGGTACAGCTCAATCGGTGGAGGGTGAAGACCAACTATTGTACCTCGCCAAGAACCAATTCGATACTGGGATTGCAGAAGATGAAGATGTTGTGGTGCAGACATCGCTTTGGTCTGTGAACTCTAATTTATGTGGAGCAATTATTCCAGTTATCACGCTGAATGACGTTGAGATGGCAGAGCCGAGTACGGCATTTGGCCTAAACCTTTCGGATGACGACAAAATTATTTGCTCTCCGGTATCCGTGAACAATATTTTATCGTTTGTTCATGTCCTACTGGAGTGCCAGAAATTTGCACTAACCTCTCGATCCCATGGGGACAATCAAGAATTGCGCATTCTTGGTCAAGAGCTTCCTTCCGCTATTTTTGCTCTTATCAAGAAGGTCTTGAGCGAAAAATTGCCGTTAAGCAGTCAGCTTGCAGTTGAGCTGGTCCGTGCATTGATATTTGTGATTCAAAACGGGTGGCAGTGGAAGGATAAAAATGGACTTATTTATTGCCGGTCGAAAATTATGACACTGAATCAAGACCAGGAAGGAGGATTGATGCTTAGTCCACTTTTCCAAGCATTTATCGAGCTGATGCTTGTCGTTGATGAGCAAAATCGCCAAGATCGAGTCGACGAGCTTACAGCGTGCCAGGAGAAGGAATCTGCGATAAGCCTTCCTTATCGCTTCCACTTCACCCGAGAGCTGAACACAGAAATGCTGGTAAGTCATTCGTCAAAAATGACAGTCACTAGACATTTTTCAGGGGAAGAGCGGAAGTTTGTGTTGGAGTATCGTGGAGAAGAATCAAATCCGACTGGAACTCAATCCGAGCCGATCATGAGTGATTTTTACTCGTGTCGGTTCGAACACACACCTGAGTTGGTAATGACGATGAAGGATCAAGTGAAAGCCGAGATCATTTATTATGAAGTTACAATGCTTGAATGGAATAGCACTTCCAGTAATGCTTCGATTATATTTGGATTTTCTCCAGTTGAATTTGCTTTGGAAGGAAACCCAGTTGGTTCAAGCAACAATGGTACGCGTACATACTCCTTTTCTCCTGTAAACGGCAAAGTGCTATCGTCTGATACAGGAGCTGACGCTTGGAGATGGAATGAAATTGTCACTGCGATCAGCAGCGGCGATATCTTTGGTTGTGGTCTTCGTATTGACACTCAAGAGATTTTCTTCACAAAGAATGGGCAGTTGCTCGGAACAGCATATTCATCGGTCCGACTTCCGAGGGCACTGCATCCAACAATTTCATTCAATTCTGACTGCAAGTTGCTAACCAATTTTGGATCGACTACAAGCACGGAGATGCGGTCAACCAAGGTGAATTTCAGCTTCCGCTTCAACTCAATGGATTGTGAAAATCTCATGAGCTCATTTGAGTGGTACGAACATTTGAGCCAAGTTTTTAGCGTCATGAAGGCCTTGATGGATCCAGCGAGGAATTGCCAACATGGTGGCCCAGTAACGACAGTTACGCTGCCTGACGAGTTCATGCTCTCTGCCGATAATTTCTTGTCAGAAATATCCGAAGATGTTTGCATTCGAGTTGAAAGCTCTCATCCGTATGATTTAGAGCTACGAGAGGCGCTTGTTAGCATTCCATTGGCAACATCTATTCGACTAAAGTTGGATCATCAGTGCGAGACGGCGAATGCTCACTGCCTGCAGATTTTACAAGGCGGTGAAAACACAGAAACTAGTGAGTCCGAAGTTCGAGCTTACACCGGGTGCTGCGGTGGACAAGAGGTTATGATTGAAGGGGATAGCTTTGTCTGGAGATTTCCAGTTCAGTCAAACTTCCAGTGCCGTGTGGACCGAATTCGAAAAGGCCCCTACTTGAAGCTGGAGCAACGCGATACGCGCCTCTCTTTATCAAGGGATAAGGGATGGCAAACCGCAATTGGTGTCGCTCGCTTTGATAGTGGTATCCATATTTGGGAGGTTCGTATTTCGTTCGTCACCGCGAGCTCCAATATTTTCCTTGGAATTGCGCGAAAAGATGTTCGCCTCGACTCTTATCTTGGTAAGGATAACCGCGGATGGGGCTGGATTGGTAATCGTGCGCTATGGCATAATGGCAGCAAGCAACGAGGAACCTACGGTGAGAAATTTAAGACTGGCGACATCGTCAAGATGACTTTAGATCTGAAACGAGGAACGTTGTCATACGCACTAAACGGAAAGGACCTCGGAGTGGCTTTTGGCCCTGGAGGCACTGGACCGAAGCTAGAGGGAACGTTTTATCCTGGTTTCGCACTTTACAACCAGCGTGATTCCATTGACTTGATTGGAGGTCACAGAGTTGAAGACGGAAGCCCAGATGCGATCAATGAACCTGGCAGTGGCCATCTTATTGCTGGTGAAGAGACTTACTACAGCGACGAAGAAGATGACGGTATCGGTGAAATTGGAGAAGGGATCCCGAACTTCCGTATGGAGCTTGCAACAACTCTAAGTCAAATGGGATTTCCAATTGAGTGGTGTGTCTACGCGCTTAGACATTGTGAGGATGACGCCGAGGCAGCTGCAGACTTTATTCTCGCTAATATGCATGCCATTGAAAGCCTGGTCAGAGACGAAATTGAAGCCTACAGTCGGAGGGCTCGCCGCCGTGAGCACTTGACTGAAACGACTTCTGCCGGGCTTGGCGGCGAGTATGTTGATGAAGATGGCGTCAATCCAACATGTGATGACGATCCATTTGGAGTCGGCGTCGATGGTAGCATCCCTCTTGGGGCATCCCAAGGAATTGACAAGTGGGGAATCGCGTTCACAGCGGTGCCAGAGTTTTCTCCTACCGGCAGGAGACTCCTTGCTTTAAAGTACAGTGACAAACTGAAGTCATTGCACGATTCCCAAGCGATATTCACATCAGATCATGATCATGCTTTAGTTCAAATTGTGAATGACATATGTGAAGCACGAGCCGAAGCCTTGCTAAGCTGTGACCCGTTACGAATGGCGCCAGAAGAGTTTGTGCCGTCCGATGATGCACTTCGAAAATTTCCGTGCCTCAATGGAATAACTCTGAGTCAGTTACAGACTCGCTTTTTGATCCTGCGAAGTTTCAACTGCAGACTTCAAAACTCGTTGTCATACATTGATTTCTCTATTGACAATGAGCATTCTCTCTTGGCAAAAGGAGTCCGGCAGTTGCGAGGTATCATGTTCCAGCACGTGAAGCTTGCATGGTGGCTGAGCATTCTTAAGGAGCAGCAGAGTCCTGCAGCTGCACGGCCTGAGATCGAGGTGGATCGCCACAGAGCGCGAGATGCTACAGAGACAACTGGTGTGCGGGAAAGTGTTTTCGCTCAAACGTTTGATCAGCTGCACTCCATTCAACCGTCGCTGCTTCGAGGTGCGGATCGTGCATTCAAATGCCAGTTTGTTGGGGAGTTTGGAGATGATTTTGGAGGTTTGTACCGGGAGTGCATCGCTCAAATGAGCTCCGAACTGCAATCCAACATTCTTCCTGTCTTGAAGCCGTGTCCAAATGCGTTTAATGCGGTCGGTGAAAACCGTGAGGTATTTGTTCCCAACGTGCACTTCCGATCGAATCCGCGCTTCGTTCAAATGTCTGAGTTTGTTGGAAAGTTGATGGGCATCGCTATTCGTACGAAGACACCGCTGGATTTGAATCTACCGTCTGTTGTCTGGAAGATGCTTGTGCACGATACAGTCACGAGAAAAGATATCGAGTCGATCCACCAAGGATGTTTCCAGGTTTGTTCCGCATATTGATCGGCCATGGTTGCAGTGCCTGTTCTAACTCCATTTTACTATGTTTTAATTTGCAGGTTGTTGATACAATCAACAACATCACCGTACATGGTATTACCGACAGCATCTTCGATGAGATCATCGACGCTTCGTTTTCTGTCATGTCAAGTGCAAGAGAAGAAGTCGAACTTGTGCCGGGTGGAAAGCAAATGCGAGTCACCTGGGACGATAAGGTATGCTTAAACTTCATGTTATACTGTTTATGCTTTCATATATTAAGAATATGGACTCTTGTTCGTAGGACGCATACGCTCAAGCCGTTGAGTTGTATCGATTGACAGAATTCAAGCCTGTTTGCGACGACATCGCGCGTGGCATTGCGACCATTTTACCAGCGCCAACTCTGGCGCTGTTTACGTGGAAGGAGTTCTTGACGCTCGTGTGCGGCAAACCAACGGTCGATATTGATCTGCTGAAGCGCCGAACCATATATGGCGACGGGTGTCTTGCCACGGACCCGCACATCGCCTACTTCTGGGAGGTGCTCGGCGAATTCACAGACGAGCAAAAGTCGTCATTCCTGCGGTTTGTCTGGTAAGTCTATGACGCTTGTACCTGTGACTGGAATCAATCGGACTGACCATGAATGTGTTTAATATTATGCTTTGTAGGGGACGATCACGTCTTCCGACGCACGCTGCAGACTTTACGCAAGATTTCAAGATCTCCGGTCTGCCAAAAGCGGCTGGACGCGCTGATATGTACTTGCCGATCGCACATACTTGTATGTATATGCTCACTGTAAAGCATCGCAGAGAGATCTTGGAACTCATTTGTTTGTTTGAATCAGGTTTCTTCTCGATCGATTTGCCGACCTACTCTTGCCAAGAGGTCATGCGAGAGAAGCTGCTGTACGCGATCACGCACTGCCAGTCGATCGATGCAGACAACACAACAGTGGCCCAGCGGGCCGGCCAGGGACTGAACTGGTCCACGACCGTGGCTGCTGCCACTGCGACAGCTGCAGCGGCAGTCTCAAGCATCGTCGCTGGCATCTCGTCCATGGGCGAGTCCTAAGATGCGATATATATATATATATATATATCATGATACATTGAATTCCTTCTTATTTTTTCTGGGCGATTCGCTTTGGGATCGCAACTTCGAAGGCACGAGCCCAGTCTTTGTGGTTCGAGAACTCGTTCAGGGCGATCAAGACGGAATCAATGTTCAGGATGTGTGTGCGTGCAGGCAGATACTCTTGGATCGGTAGGCACGCGGTCTTGTACTGGTACTGGCCAGCCTTGGCCATGGTTTCGCCCTGGCACACAAGAGCGTTCGGTGTAAAGCTTCCAGAGGAGAGGAGCGATTAATGAATGCATCACTGTACCTTGCGGACAGATCGATCGACAATGCCGCCGATGACATAGACATAGGAAGGATCGAGCTCATCAAGCACGTCCTCTGCGTCTGGAGATAGATACACGATCTCTTGCTGCTCGTAGACTTGTTCGATGGACGCCTCATGGCACCAGATCTGCACACGACGCGCAAGCGATGAGAACCACAACCTTTGCCGGATAGTATTCAGGAGGAATTGCACCGCACCTTCCAGTTGTTGAGCCCTCGCAGCTCGCATATCCTAGCGATCTCTCCAGAGAACGACGCCACACGTAGAGAGATGAGCGAGTCCAGAGGGCACTTCTTCAAATAGCCGTACGCACAGCCCAGCTGCTTCAGGACACTGTTGCATTCCTACAACAGCAAAGGTAACAGCAAGTTCAGCTCAGGACTCACCACCATTGAACCCACACACAAACGCACTCGCTTCGTTTGCGCTTCGGCGAATGCGAGATCCACGACCACACGCAGTCCAACATCGAGCCCTTCGTCCAGCTTTTGCTAAGTCAAAAGTCACAGAGCTCAGCTCCGCCTCATGACAGTCAACTCAAGAGCCGAGTATCACTTACGTATTGCTCCACGCGCATCATCTTGATGCGCTCGCGCTGTTCTTTCCTCTGCTCCTCGCTCATCTCGTGCGCTTGCTCTGCGTTAGCAGCCTGTCGCGCCTCCTTCTTGGCCGCATTATTGGCGTCCTTGCGCTCTCGCCGGCGGACGCGGTGCTCTTCGCGGCGCTTCTGCTTGCTGCTCTTGCGCTTCTTGCCGCCGAAGCGGCTGCGTCTCCGCTGAGTCGTGTGCTGCAGGCCGTAGATGGCCACGGCCACCAGCACAGCGCTGCACAGCGGCAGCCAGGAGCTCAGCTTGGGCATCAGCATATTGGTATCAGATTTCAAACTATTGGCTGATATGGATCCATTTATAGCGGCCGTTCTGGGCTCTGATTGGTTGGAAATCGGCTGGCTGGACAACCAAGAGCTCACTTGGCAACGTGAAGTGGCATGGTCAAGCGGGCGCGAGTGATCGCGCCGTCGTCCGACGGCGACGCGTATGAGGACCCGATGGAGCGCATCAAGGCCTTCCAGGCGCGTATGTTCAACCTAAAGGATGACAAGCCCAGCAGCGCCAGTCAGCCGGCCGATGAATTCCCCATGGTGCAGTGGAAGCGATCCAAGGCGGCCAAAAGCTCCACAGGCTCTGGGTCTGTGGATCCGGTGGACGCGATTCCGAAGATTGGGATCAAAGTGAAGAAAAAGAAGAAGACCAGTGCAGCACCCACGCCTGAAGCAGCCATGAGCAGGGTGGTGCAGGTGCCCGGAGCGCCAATGGCCAATGGCAAGAGCAAGAGCAAGATCTCGACGCCTGCTACGAGTACGCTCAATGTGGTTAAGAAGAAGGACGTTGGAACAGTCAAGGCCCCCATCATGAAGCCGGCTGCTGCTATTGTGCCTGCGGCTGCTCCAGTGGCTGCGTACGTTGCGATCGAAGAAGACCCGCTCAAGCTGGCCATGCAGAGTGTCCAGGCCAAGATGCAAGCCCTGGAGAAGAAGAAGCAGACCAGTCGCTTTACGAAGCCGCTGCCAAAGCCCACGAAGAAGCTAGCGCACAAGAAGAAGAAAGTCGTTGTTGCTGACGAGGTCAAGCCTGAAACCAGCGACGTAGCGCAGGAGGACGACATTGGAGAAACTGAGTTGGAGGCCATTGCATCGAAAGAGCCAGAAGCTACGCAGGCACCGACAGCAACCGCTCCGTTGGCCGGGAAGAAACATGCGCTGGAGGAGAGTGAATCGCCTTCCGATTCAAAATCCAGAAGGAAGAAGATGAAAAAGAAGTCAGGAACGGGTTCTGCTGCCACGGAAGAGCCTGTCGAAACCAAGGACGCCAGCAAGAAGCTCTCATCAGAGACCCCAGAAATCAACAGCAAAGGATCATCAAATCCGGCAGCGATTGAATCCAAACAGGGTGATGCAGCGCCAACGTCGAGCTTCTCGGTGGTAGAGACAGCCAAGACTGATGCTGTAGCCAAGTCCACGGAAACCACCCTGCCAGATGAGGCCGTATCCACAGGTGCTGTCCTGTTCAAGACTGCTCGCAAGAAGAATAGAAAGAAGCTTGCTCGGGCGCGAAAGCAAAGTGTTTCTTCAGTCGGTGAAGCGACAATCGGCACTCATGCTGCTCCGGGCCAGTCTGAAGGCAAGCAGAACGCAGACACTCCTACACCAGCGAAGGCTGAAGAGCTTAAGCCAAAGATCGCTCAACCCTCAGCTTCGGAGACGCCCAAGCCAGCTCAGGCCACGAAGGCGAAGCAGCCAGCTAATCAATCAGCCAAGCCCACACCCGTGAGTCTGAAGCCAGCGACTGTGGGGCCTATTCGAGCCAAACAACCTTCCAACTCCACTGCTGCAAGTCCAAAGGAAACGGTTGTGGCCAAACCCAAAGAGGAACCTGCAGGCAACGAAAGTCGCGACGAGGAATCGAGTGACGAAGAACGCGATGGCGATGAAGGGGACTTCAGCCAGTACCAGAACCAGATCTTTTCCGGGCTGATTGATCAAGCTGCGCGTGAAGGGTGGGAACTTCTGGAGGTCGGACGCCTCGTTCGCTTGTTCGCAGCCGAGTGGCAGCACAAGAAGAAGAAAACAGCGCGCTTTCTGCGCCGCTTCTGTCCTGAACTGGTCAGCGTGGACTTTATGGAAGGCCTCAACATCAATTTGACGGCTGGTCAGCTTCTAAAGATTCTCAAGCGAGGCTCTGGAAACCCAGCCGTGCTTGCATCCAAGGTATCAAGCGCGCTCGAGAATGGTCATTTCAGCGTTCGTGATGCGGCCTTCCTATCATTCGTACGCAAAACGATGAGCAGCCAGCCGACGAATGAGGACGCGCTGGAGTTTCTCGTGCCGCTCCTTGAAAGCCTCTCGACCGTGCGTGACGCCGGACGTCTGCTGCAGCACGTCTGTGAGCACTGGCATATCGAGCGCACAAAGGCTCTGGTGCAGCAGATTCTGTTGAGTCCGATCTTTGACGACTTGGATGGCAACCAGGATGAAATATTAGCCGATATGCCCTACTTGGAAGGTAAATTGGACTTCCCGAGTCGCATGGACCAAGAAGATGCGGACGAGAACGGAAACCTGATCGGCTTCTTCGCCAACGAAGACAGCGATCTGGGCGAAGAAGACGTCGTGTCCGAACTTGAGGACGCCGAAGAAGCGCTGGGTGAGATCGAGAGCGAAGTGGATGATGACGACGACGATGGTGAAGACGAGAATGAAGATGGCGAAGGGGAGTACGAAGGGGAATCGGACTCTGAAGAAGAAGAGACGCACTTGCAGCAGAAGCGTCGAACGTTGCGAAAGAGCCAATTCGTCCTCGATGAAGCTGAGGAAGGCGACGAAGATGAGGAAGAGGACGAGTCGGAAGAAGAGAACGAAGAGGACGATGACGATTCGCAAGACAGTAGTGATAGTGATGACAGCGACGACGGCAAACAAGTCCGCAATCGTCGGCCGCTCGCCAAGACTAGAAAACTGTTTCGAAAGAAATCTAGATAAACTGCACGAATCAAAACTTGAACAAAAGCATGAGGAGAGAGTTGATTACAGAAATGTGCATGAAATTGGATTGCTCATCAGCGGAACTTGCGTCCTTTCACGTATGCTAACGCACGGCGATCAAGATGCTTGGTCTTCTGGATCGAGGTAGCGGAGGGTGCTGGGTGCTGATTATAATCTGCGATCGAGCGATGCAGCGATCCAGAGTGGTAAGCGACTTCGGAGTCATCTTCCGATAACCCGTTCTGAAAACATCGATCATCACAATCAGCAGATAGCACGAACACTACAGCACGAAAGCGACTACGTACCCAATCTTCCTCCGATGTCGCCATGAAATGAAGAGAATAGAGCGCCAGAGCCATTTGAAACCACTGGACGACGAGTTCGGAGCCCAGGAACACAGCTGATAAGCACTACAAAGACAGAGTAATCAAAATGATAAGTGTTACAAGCAAACTCAGCCAATAGAGGTAAGACGACGTACTTGAATCGCCAGTGAGAGCATGAAAATCGGGCTGCAAAGGTTGCTAGTCTTGACTGCTGATAGAATGAACGATGCGAGTAGCAGCTCAGCACCTAAGGGGGGAGGGATATCGGAGATGCGTCAGTTGTTAGCGCAAGCAAAGATACCACAATTAAGACTGTACCATTTAGATCGAGCAAAAAGCTGTGATGTGAAATGCCCTCGAGCAGAAAAACCAACGGTAGAATGACGCGGAACGTGGTGACCATCGCAGTTGGTCCACTGGTGCAAAAAAGCTGGACGAGGAATGCGTACCAAAGGCAGACTGGCGCCCATGGTGGCGCCCACGGGAACACGTATTGCACCAAGAACGGGAATGAGTAGAGGAACGCAAAGCAGAACCCAATGTGACGGTGCGTCAGAATCGCGCGAAATGCGACGCGATGGATGCGAATAAACCAAGAGGCGCCGTGCAATGAACACAACAGCAGCACACTGAAGACCACCGCCATCACAGACTCGAAATTGGACGTTGCCGTTTGTAGCCATCCTTTCACGTTTGAATGGGCACCTATCCAGGTCCATCCCCGGAGGAAAGTAGCGGTCATTGATGATACGCTTGATCTGAGCACTTCCGAGCTAAAACACGCCCAATTCTGAATCACTTCGCCCGCTGAAGTTGACTTTACCGCTTCAGCAGTACTCGCATCAATCAAGTCCGTTTTTGCAAGTACTGTCTCAAGAAGATCGCCTTTGCTGCTGGAAGATGAATCCCGCTTCTCTTTCTTGACTTTGCCGCCTCGTTTTTTGTCCGATTTATCCTTTTTAGTCTTGTCTTTCTTTCCTGGCACCTTCTTTTCGTGTTCAATTGGAGCGCTTGGGCTGGGTTCGGTTTGAACCAACTGCACAGGCTCTTGGTGGACCTCTTGTTCAAGCTTTGCCTTTGACCTTACCTGCTGACTTTCAACAGTAGATACGGGTGGAACACACTTTGACCCGCTTACATCCGACTTCGAAGTGGGATGATTTTTGTCAGCTTCGGCAGCAACTGATCCAGGTTCATCGTTTCCGTTCTTGTTTCCCCCCTTCGCTTTTGGCTTGCGCTCTTTTTCCGGAACTGCGGTGATTGCAGACAAATCTTTCGAGCTTACTGCGGCTTTTTCTGCTCCGATTTCACTACCAGAGATATCCGCGTGTTTCGGACTTGAGGCATACTTGGGATCTTGCTTGACCTTTGTTTCGGTTTTGTTTGTTGCCTTTGACGCTCGAGATGGTTTCTTGTGGGTCACCCATTCGCCTTCTTGAGAGCGTTTCTCTCCTGGGTATTTGGAGGAAACGGTTTGCTTGGTGTCTTCATCAGAATGCTGAGAAGGCTTCGCCTCTGACGCTTCCACTTGTGACTTGCTATTATCCTGCTTAGCAGGAGCCGCAGCTGAAATAGTGACCACTTTCGACGGTTGCGATTCTCCCTCTGGATTTTGTGGTGGTTCACGAGGTTGCTTCTCTCGGTACTGTTGTCGTCGAGCAGAACTTGGGGTCTTTTCTTCAGTGCCGCGAGATGCATTCTTCCTTGACGTTACTGCTCGAGCTACAGCTTTAATTGAATCGGTATGGATATCGCGTGTCTTTGCGAAGCCACTGTCATCACTATGTTTGTTGGGGCTGCTGCTGGGTTCAGATGCGTTTTCTCGCTGATCAGCCCAGCTGAACTCTGAGGCCTTTTTCTTGGCCCCAACAGGTAAGTCTGCGACCACATGATGAGCCGCCGGAGAATGACGTGGCGCAGTGTGCGTTTCAGGTACGGGCTGGCCTCGCTTCTTAGGCCTTCCTTTGGTGCTTCGATCTGACGTAATTTCAGATGCATTCGCTTGCGATCCTAGAGACGCCTGCTGATGTTGGCTAGGTGATAAAACTGAGCTACGTCGGCCAGTACGATATGGAGCCGCCGGAGATCTTGGAGCAGTAGCATTCTCAGTAGGAGCAAGATTAGGAGCCTTGACCTTTTCGTCTGCTCCATTCCGCTGTAGTCCAGTTGGCTTCGGTCCTTTCGTAGGCTTCTGCTTACTTGAGACTCGGAGTTCACATGTAGAAATCCCCTCAGTGCGATATCCATCAGCGACGTGTTTAGTTTGCACAAGTATGGGTTTCTGCAACGTTTCCATGGGAACGGACTCCGAATTCAGCTCCGCCAGAGCAGGATTCGAGACCATGGGCTGCTTGCCCGGCGCGAGCTCCAAGGGCGGGCTTGAGAACACGTTCGATGTGATCTGAAGGCTTGAAAGCTGAAGGTTCGACGAAAACTCACTGCTCAACGAGCCAAAGCTAGTGCTGACCCCAGAAAGCGAAGACTGGGTCTTTGCTGCGAATGTGCTGGCAAAGGGCGACTCAGGCATCGGCGTAAGATGCGGCTGTAAGACCACCCCCTCACTCCTCGTAGCTCGATGATTAGGAAGCAGTCGGTCGTCGGCGCGCAACCCACTGCGTCGCTCTGCATGGCCAGCGGTCGATGGCTTGCTCAGTCCTGGAGGAGAATGGAGCACTCGTCGTGGCTTGGCTTCTTCTTCCGTCCACATTCTCGCTCCATTGAAGGCGCCTTCTTGTGCAGCCGAAGGTGTGTTCAGGAAGGATGGCAGCGTGAGCGTTGAGTGATTGTACATGGACGAACTAGAGAGATCCGTGCTGCCAAGTCCAGGTGCTGCTGCTGATGGCCTTGGAAAGCCAAATGGCTCGGCCGTTGTAGAGCCAAGGCCCATGCCACTGCCACCGCCTCGATCAAAAAGATTGCGCGTACTGCTGTCTGCATCACCAGAGGCCTTGCCGATTGTTCCTGCAGCAGCCAAGATCCGTGAGTCGTCGACATGATCCCAGAAAGGGCGAGCGTGCATACCTGGGAACCCGAAGGATCGCGTCGTGCTGGCGTCTCGCTTCTCCTCCGGTCGATGCACCTGCGGGTGATGCACCTCGCCGGCCAGATCCGAGAGCAGGAACTTGGATCGCGCCGGCGCTTCGGACGAAGTTGCAGTTGCGGCGGCCGGGAACGGCGATCCAGAGGACGCGGGCGATTGGTTCCTCAACATGGACGCGAAGTCTGGGCCTGAGGACAGCGGTGACGCCAGTAAAGGTGCGTCGCTGTCGTCCGTCAGGCGTGAGCGGAAGGGCGAGGCCGTGGCCTTGCCAATCGAGCCGAAGCTGCTGAGCATCGTGCTGTTGTTGACGCGCGTCCGTCAGCACAACAAGAGAGACCAGTGCATATATATAGAGAGAGGCTTAGTACCTGCGCTTGGGGGGCGAGTCGTCCGCGATGCCGTTGGGCAGGAAGTACGCCATGGCGCTGTCGCCCTCCGAGTCGCTCATGGCGTCCGCTCCGTCCGTCCACTGCGATTGGCCAGATAGGGTAACCAGCTGCACCAAAAGCCTTGAATTTCACAAAAAGCAGTTTTCTATTTGATTAATTACAGATCTAGACGCATGCAGGAAAACGATCCACACACACCAGATTTAAATGAATCCCTCCTGATCTGGGCATCCAAGAGTTCGCATTTGCTAGCACCTGTCCATAGTTCTCTTCGTTGTCATTTGCCATTTGATTTTTATTGGAGGGGATTGTTTGTTTCAACTACACAATACAAAAATGGAGAATGCGACGCGACGGATCCTCGGTTCAGGCATGGCGCTTGCCGTGCGATGGATCTCTTGTCTGGATTGCCAAGTCTTGGGCTTCACTGGACATTTGGTTGACGCTAGGATTGAGATTGGTGGCCTACGATCGGCTCATCGAGATTCTGGAATGGACTAGTTACGGTCAAGCCAACCACACAAGGCTACTTGGAATGTGGTCGCTTCGGAGTCGGGCTAAGGAGCGACGACGTCAGTGATTGCGTTTGGATCTTGCATACAGCAAAGCAACACTCACCGCACTAAATACTTCGGCTGCGTTCTCTCGACACGGTCATCCTGGATCGTCAGGTTTGCTACTTGGTAGTGAAGTTGGCTGAGCTCTGCTTTAGCTGATCGACAACAATAATCAAATTAGATTTAACGCTAACCAATGGTTGCCGAGACGAATCAAGTAGAAAACCTGGGACAACGGGGCGGAACCCAGCGTTCTGAGATGAGGATCGCATTTTACGGCGAATCGATTCCTGATCCACTGCGGGACATTCTGTAAAGTTGTGCTTGCTCTTGACCTGTTCGACATCTAGCGACACTTCCGTTCGGCAAAGAGGACATGACGTATGGTTCCAGAGCCATTTATCCACACAGCAAGCACTGGAAAGGGCCAAGCAGATTAGCCACGTAACAAAACCTGTGACCAATTCACCATTTCTACACAACAGACACTTACTGGAAGAAATGCTGACACGGTAACGTGACGATATGATCGCCAATACCGTAGCGCACTTGGCAAATCGTGCATTCCTTGTCTGTTTCATTCGCTGTACCGAGTGCAAGCGGAAGCTGGTATCGAACTTCAACTGGCAGCCCTCTGTTTGAAGAGCGGTCACAAGGAATTAGTTTTCGGAGGAGAACAAGGGCCAGCCACGCAACGTACTTTTCTTCAAAGAGGGGGCTGAAGCGCTCGAAATCTGGGCTGCTACTCAGGTCGTTCTCGCACAGCATCAGCTCGCGATACAGTTCTTGCTTTGCGTCAATATCTCTGTGAATTCCACCGAGTGCGGCATTAGCCAACCCATTGCCGCTTTCAATCTCATAAGGGACATGAGCATACCGTTGAAACGACGAATCTACAGTCGATAGTTGGCTCAGCTCATCATCACTGCTTACCAGCAAACATCACACACTCACGTTAGATCAAGTGGTCATCCAGGACAAGCACGGAACAATCCTACCTTGAACTTAGCAGACTGCAGTCACTATATCGAGACTGGTAAATCGACAATTGGCATTTGGCTTCGTGTGCATCGGAGATGTTGCGCTTGCGCATTTTATTGTTGTCCATGAATCGCGCTCGCTGGCAATCGTCTAACACTTCACGCGCGCAGCTTACTAACGGGTCGATCTTGGGTGTCGGTGAAATCGAAGCTAATGGCGATGACGATGACGCTTTAAACGCCGTGAACGTAGATTGTGGCGCCACGAATTCTTGACGGGGTTCTGCGCGCAGCTTGGTTCGCGAGCTCGTTGTCTTGGCTGTTTTTAAACTGTTTACTCTTGACGACAAAGCGTTAGGGTCACGACCCCACTCTTCTTCTGATGATGGCCGGCGGATGCTACGAGCTGAGCTTGTTGCTGCCATTTTTGATTGCACAGGCGTCGCCCGTGACGTTTTCTTGCTGGTGGAATGCCACGTAATCTCCGTGGGCGAGTATTTTTCAGAGATCGACGAGGCATTCGCCTCCCGGACAAGGCAGGAAACACCCGATTCATTCAAATCCAGCGTCCATGCCGATGCTGACGATGAAGACGACCACTTCTTCTTGCCTGAATCTGTTCTCCTGGCTCTAGACTGGAACGTCGGCGTCTTCTTCCTGGTCGAGCTACTGCGCGCACTGAAATACTTGGGCGATGTTGTGGACACAAACAATTGGCTACCAAAGGGCGACGATGAAGACGACGACGCATCGACTCCAGGCACGGACCACGTGATTGGTGTGACTTCGTCCTTGGCGGCTGGTGCGGCCGCCGCAGATCGCACGCTTCGCTTCAGCCACTGGACCCCGTCCGAGGGTGAGGCGCTACTACTGGAACTATCGGTGGTCACGTCGCGGACAGAGCCTTGATATGTGTGATGTGATGAAGATGGGAAGGCCGAGTCCGAAGAAGACGAGATGCTGCCGGTCGTGCCGTGGCTCCAGCGCCACCACGGGGCGTCTTTGGAAGTGCGACCACTGCCGAGGTCACTGCCTTTGGAGTCCATTCTGCTCTGTGAGATGACAAGAAGAGATCAGTCGCTTGGGATCAATCAAAGGGACCACACAGTCAAGCGCACACACCAGAACGGCTTCCGCTTCACACCGATACCGCCAAGAGACTGTGAGCTTCTGGTGAAGGGGGAGGACGTACGCTACGACTCACAACGGCTTGGGCACTGCCACAGATCCATTCACATAATCGTCATTCTTCCCATTCAACTCGGTGCATGCGGTTCAGAAGAGAGAGAGAGGGCGAGAGGCAGAGTGAGAGAGACACACAGCATCCGTGGATCCAAAGCACACGACAGCGAGATGATTCGGTGTCTCCTCCATTAAGAGCTGCCTTCCTCTCTCTAAGAGACATATACGCACTCACACTTACAGAGTCGAGCACGTGGGCTGGCTGGAGGGCTAGCTGCGTCAGCGGGGAGAGCGCGCCTAGCAAGCTGTGACTGCTCTGTCAATCTAACGCCGGGCCGTATATATATAGACCGTGCTCTGTCCCGGCCTTTGGCTTTGTGGTCCGAGGAAGGACGCGCGACGGGAGGAAGCGAAGGGGGGCGAGCCACTTCCTGCAGTTTTGGGTCAAGCGCCAAAAGCCCGTGCACTGTGCCCGGGTCGGTTGCCGGCCGGCCGCCTGCTGCCCTGACCCGAAAGGTGTATAAAACGGTTTGAGAACGCCACGGTACACCTTGAAGAACTTTCTCCATACAAAAGCCAAGTACACCTAAGGTTTGTTTGATACACTGTCGTGCGAAGCGAGGCAATTGTGCTGCCGATTTACACGACGAAAAAATGCATGTTGCCGGCCCATGCGACTGTTTATGGGTGAGTGTAACGCAAGCACAGAATCCTTCGCTTCGGGGTGCGACGCTTTAGGTCATGCTTGCTCTATGGTTGGTTCAAGTCTCCAACGCCTATGCCTGATATTGCAAAATTGCTGGAGATTGCAAAATGCATTTTTCCTTATTGATCGCAATATTTATTTTTCCCCCAGAAAGACTGGATACGCAATTGAGCAATGCGTGGTGGGTGGATGGATGGATTCATAAATGGATGGATGGCTACGAGCTGCTGCTCATCCAACGCGGGCGAGCTCCCACGGCTGCCACAGATTCTCTCCGCTTGTGGACTTGGGGCGCATCTTGCGAGCAGGCTTCTCGTCCAGTGCGACACCCGTGCTGTCAATCTCGTCCTCCGAGTAATCCAGAGTGTCGGACTGATCGTCTTCATATCGACGACCGCCCGTGGTCTGTTCCGCGCCAGTGCTGGTGGAATCTGAGATGAAGCTATCGTAAAGCGCAGCAGACGCCTTGGCTTGCTTGCGCGGTGTCTTCTGGTTGCCATGCGGGCTCTTGTAGACTGGAATGAGGTCGAACTCCCGAGCCCCCGATGTGGAGCTCGGTGAGTTTGTGCTCGTAGCGGCCGACAGGAAGCTATCTCCCAGTGAGCGATCGGCAGCAACAGGTTGTTGCGGCGGAGCAGGCGGCATACTCTTCTGCTGCCGATATTGGGACGGCGCTGGCATGCTTTTCTGCTTCCGAACTTGACCCGGCGGCGCTCGAGAGCTTGTCGTAGTAGCCGACGTACTCGCTCGACTCTTGTCGCTCCCAGCATCATCATTGTAAAAGCGGAAGCTTCCTTGGGATCCGTTGGTTGCCCGTCGAGAAGCTTCTTCCCGTGCTGCCTTCGCTCGGTCTTGCGCTTCTGCAATCTGTGACCGCGACGAGAACTTACCATTCTCGCCGCCGCCTCCGGCGCCCTTGGCAAGACCCACCTTCTTCTGTTGCGAAGGGGGTGCTGGGAGATAGTCATTGAACGCATCGTACGCGTCAGTGTTCTGCATTTGACGTCGGCTTGGTCGATCCGAAGGCGCTTGTTTTGGCTGGGACCTGGGCTGGCGAGTGTTGAGCACCGCTGAGCTGGACTCCGGGATCCAACTATGGCGCCGCTGCACCGATCCGCGGTTGTAAGTGCCCGAGGCGCGATCGTGGCCGCTGAATGCATCGACCACAAACGACTCCCGGATGTAGTTCATGTCCGATCCATCGACAGCGTCGCTGCCGTCAAGCACAAAGTTGCGCACAATCTCAAACGCGTAGCCGCCGCAGGTCGGGCACTTGGGCGTGTTCGAGAAGGACCAGGACGCTAGCAGGTTCATGAACGACCGCAGCGCCTTGATCCGGTAGTTGATCACCATTTGCGACTTGGATGCGAAGAAGTGCTTCTTGGGGAAGTCGAACCGCTGGATCGCATGGAGATAGTTTAAACACCCGGGGCATGTATCATTGGACGTCGAGAAGAATTTGACCAGGCGGTCGCGCAGAGCCAGGAACTCCGAGTAGCGGCGATGCACCTCCCAGGTCTGGCCGCTCGAGGTGAACCGCCCGGCCACGCGGTAGTGCGTGACGTCGTTGACCTTGACGGAGGACAACAGGAAGATGCGTAGCTCGCGGTCGTCGTTCTGGTTGAGGCACGACAGACTCTGTCGAGGGAAGTTATCGGACTCGCGCATCGTGGAGAGCTCGCGCCTCTACAGAGCGGTGGATGGATGGAGGGGTCTTTTACGCCACGGGGTCTTCTCACTCGATGAGCGAAGTGGCGGAATGGGCTGCTCCCTCACTTGACGCTGGGCGCTTTTGTTCAACCAGCTGCTGAGATCGCACGATGATTGGCTGAAATAGGGAAATACCGGATTACCGCGTTGTTTCTTTTCCCCATCACGTGGGGTCAATAGAACAACCCGGTCTTTGCAGCGTGTGTCTCTGATGTCCAGAAAGGCGGCCGCTTTGTGGCTGGGAAAAAATTGGGAGCGGGATGGGAATTGAACAGGAAATCGGCCATAAGCGACAGGTGCGATTCGTTATGACGCTTTATACGTCAGAGGGTTGATGCCTTGAGAACGCGCCCTATAATACTTTTGGTGGTGGACAGAGGGTACAAAGGAGTGCGATTTTGGATGACAGCTCTCTCTCAATTGAAGCTGTCACTCCCACAGGAGATTCTGAGAATGAAGGGCGGGCTACTGTACAAAGTCATACTGTACTCTTCCTGAACACTGACCCTAACTTATAACGTATAACTGCTATATACATTTGCCCAATAGCACCAAGTGGGTTTTAGTTGTATGGATGATCGAATAAAACCCCATTACACACATTTCAGCAGAGTGGGTTTTCCGTATTCGGTGACTGACGTCAGTCCACCCCTGGGCTGAATCTTAGCAACGTCAGAAAGCCAGTCAAGAGCACTGACCCAAAACCGCTGGTCTGTTTCGTCCTAGATCTGCTCCTCATCTAACGGCAGTGTACAGTACGCATCTGAAGTGTTCCAAGAGCATAGAGCATTGCGATGGATTCTGAAGTATATCCTACAGTATGAGCCACCGCCATTCCATCCTTGCTTATGCTTATCAACACTCTGATTTGGAGAATCCGTTGTCATAAATCCAACCAAAAAAAAAGAAGAGAAAGGTGAAAAATTGAGAAATGGAGAGACTGGCTGGATCTGCGAACCCTAATACAGACGGCCTCTCAGTCTGAGCCAATTGGACGCCTCGCTGCTCTGGCCTGGCGATCGGACGCAGAAGGACGAGGCGCGTAAGATCGCGGCGCACATAGAGACTGCTCCATTCGCACATCGTCGACCGGAGCCCAACCACTCAGCCCACTCACTTACCAATCAGCGCACCATGGACCGCTTCGCGTACTCGCGCAATGGCGGCGGTGTCTCGGACATCAGTTGCCTCATCCGCGTGCAGTTCACCGACGTGGAGCTGGTCAAGAACCACGGCCACTACCACATGCGCGTGGTGAACGTCCAGACGGGTCAGTCGTGGCAGGTCGTGCGTCGCTTCTCCGAGTTCTTCAAGCTGCGCAACGACCTGATCCAGTTCTTCGAGAAGGCGCCCAAGAAGTGCCCCGGATGCGTGAACTACGAGAAGGTCATCCACCTGTTTGAGTTCCCCAAGAAGCACGTTTTCACGAGCGCGACTGTCCCGGTGCTCAACTACCGCAAGAAGGCGCTCAAGGCGTTTGTGTCTCTGCTTGCGTCGCATACGTTTACGACGACGGCCAAGTGCCCCACGTGCAGCGGCTTTGCCTTCACGGCTGTGCGCGACTTCTTGACCGAAGAGATGGTCGCGCCTGGCGGCGGCCTTGTCACCGAATCAGAACGCCTGACCTCCGACTCGTTACGCGAATCCATGGACGTCAAGGCGTTCACGACCTACCACCCGGTGTCCAACATCAAGCCTGTCAACAGCGAAGGCAAGTTCACGGACAGCAAGCGCGGTACTCGGTCGCAGGACAAAAAGACCAGCCAGCGCAAGCCTGCAGACAAGAGCGCTGCGATCGACACTCAGCGCTCCAAGCGAGCTGTCCAGAAGCCGGTCCCGGTTGTCACCAAGCAGCAGGTGCGCTCGCCTGCGTCCTCTCGCTCGTCGACGGAATCGAGCAGCAATCCTGCCTCGCCAGCGCGATACGCTGACTCGGGCGACCACTCGGAGGAGGAAGAGTTCAAGGAGGAGGATGGGGAAGGATCGTTCGTGTCCTTCACAGTGCCCAAGTCCACTGTCGAGCCGCCCGTGACCGCCAAGAAGATCTCCATCGTGCAGCAGACGGAGGAGAAGCAGGGCAGCGCCAAGACGCGCTTCAACTTCACCAAGCCAAGCGACTCGCGCCATTCGATGGAAAGTGCGCACGCAGCCGAGGAGACCAAAGAGGACGAGGACTTTGGCAGCATCAACCTGGACTTCATGAAGAACGTCTCAGGCGTGTACAACGAAGTCGAATAGAGAGCATAGACAACTTTTGTGTGGGCCAGCCACTGCCTGCAAATAAATAATATTAGAGCGTATCACCTGTATCCAACGAGCGCACTATCAAACGCAATTCAAACGCAATGCCCTACTTGAGCAAAACATTATGTGCGCCACACTATTTTAACGTGTGCGTTTCGTTTCGCTTCTTCGTCTCTCTATGTTGCGCCTTTATCAGAAACCGTCTGGATGCCTGAGATGCCGTAACAGCCGATTTCAAGGCAACCAGCCCATGAAGGCACAGCATAAAAAAATCAGCAGCGTTGCCTCCTCATGGCGATCAATTTTCCGCAGGAATGCAAAAACAGTTTCAATAATTGCCTTGCGCTGAGAGCAAGGATTGAGAACACTCTCATCGATAGAAAAAATAATCTTGGTTGTTTCAATTTGTGGCGCATTATCGCTGGCTGCAAAAAAGTATACCCATGATATACGTAACGCAAAGAGTCAAGAGAAGGAATAAACGAGTGATAGTGAGGAAGAAAGGAAGAACCATCTTTGTCCCAATTCAGTCGCCTCTATTTCTTCATCCGCGAAAACGACGGAATTATATGTACTGTGTAATGCTTTACAGGTTCATCCCACAGATGGCGTTACAGTAATCAGGACCCTAGGCGCAAACAAGGCCGTAAACAGCATCGTAAAGGTTTCGCCCATGCCAATCAAATCAAATCGCAGCACCACCACAATAGCCCTCTCGCTTTAACGTTGCAATGCGCAACGAATGTCAAGCCTTTAAATTGCAGGTTGCAGTGAGCCACACAAATTATGGCAACTCAAAGCCAGACCAAGCGCTGCAAAACGCAGGAAAAAAAGAAAGATTATCTTGTTCACCACCCCGTACTGTACTGTATAGCGGTTATAGGCTGCTGACAACTCTCCTTCTAAGAGCCCTCCACAAAAGAGAAACCTCTTTATACGGTAGTAGCATATGAGCACATTTAATGTCCCGTAACCCAAATTGTTTACAAAATTGCTCACATACAGAAATGCCTGTGAATTTGGGTGCACATTTTTGTTCACACAATAGAAATAACAACATGAAACCTGTGTCATATTATACATCTATAATTTTATATCATTTAATGAAGGTTTGGTTTGCTCTTTTGTGGAGGTTTCTGTATTGAAATCTTTCTTCAGCAAATGTGGCTCTAATAAAGAGAGTTGACTGTATAGTATAATCATACGTCCAGTCGCGAAAAGTCGAGTCTATGAACCCAAAAGGAGGTCAACGGCTCCCCTCACGAAATCCAGCTTGTAAAACCACTGGGAGGTCGCATTGTGGCCAGCAGAATGGAGGCAAGTGAGGCCAAACGCATGCCAGCTGGCAACGCCGAACTCACCCAGCTGTTAATCGGTGTGCCCTCAACGAACTCACGCATACATACAAACCCCAAGTCAAACATGGGCTAGAGTTGTGACATCGCTCGATTCCGGCTCTTCTCTGCGACCGCCAGGCAGCATAAGCGTTGAGCTCCGTCCCCTTCCTGCAGTTTGCACCTAAACCATCTGGGGGTTTGGCCTCAAGGCTGATCCAGTATAATTCCGATCACTCTGTGCGTTGCCAGCCTGTGGGGAGGCACGTCCGACGCCGCGTCGTGCTTATCGCGTTTCTATTGACGCTCTTTCTCTTCCCCCCGCCCAGCACTTCGGTTCCCTTTGGGTGGGTGACACATTCCATCGCGCCCTCGATCGGACAAGCGGATGAACCGCGAGCAGCAGCAGAAGATGGCGCACGCCGGGCTGGTCCCCGACACGACCGTGGACGTGGACAACACGCCCGGCAACGGCCAGTCCTTCCTCGACATGACCACGCCTGAGAACGCGCACCAGCGGCTCATGCCCAAGTCCGACGGCATCTCCAACCTGCCGCCTATCGGTGGTGGTGGCCACGGCGGCGGCGCTGGTAAGACAAGCTTCATGAGCAGCCAGGCGTTCATGTCCATGAGCCACTCGACCGCCACGGTCGTGGGCACGGCCGGTAGCCATGCTGTCACGAGCGCCAACTGCCGCCGACGCCGCCGACCGAACGTGGACGCCATGATCCGATCGTCCATGGTCAACGACCGCCTCTCGCGCATCTCCAACATGTCGTCGGCCTACCAGCCGTCGTTCTGCGGCGAACTGGCCTCGAGCGACGTCGTGTCGGTGCCCATTCTCGGCGACTGCGGCGTCTACGAGCCCAAGTACAACGTCGCGCTGTCGCAGGACGGCCAAAGCAATCGCACGCTGCAGAGCCAGGAGTTCAATGCCATGACCAAGCTGCATGCGCTGCGCGACGTCATGACCTCTATGACCGACAAGAACGGTATGATCGACCGCGCGACGTTCTCCCAGGCGTTTGAAGTCCAGGACGGCGAATATGAGGGCTACGACGACGACGACGGCATGATCGACGGTAACGCCATTCTGATCGACGCTGTGATGGAGCTCAACGTGGGCGTGGAAGACAAGCTGCGCTTCATCTTCGACACGGTGGACGCCGACAAGCGCGGCTACATCTACGAGGACCAGGTCGTGCAGCTGCTGACGTCCAACTTTGCCTCGGCCAAGATCGATGTCGTGGGCACGGACTTCAAGACCGTGGCCAAGCTTTTGTTCCGCAAGGCCAGTGTCCAGGACGGCGGCATGGAGTACGACCAGTTCAAGCGCGTGTTTTACACGTACGTCGGCGGCTCCTACGACATGAAGACCGAGGAGAAGATCAACCCGTCGCAGCCGACTGTGGCGCGTAAAAGCAAGTTCAACCGCTGGTACGACGCCAACAAGCTGCGCGTCTGGTGGCTGTTCTTCTACTTCCTCGTGAACAACGCCGCGTTCTGGGGCAAGTGGTTCTCGTACGACGTGGACCCGGCCATCGGTTGGGGTCTCCGTATCGCTCGTGCCAACGCTCAAGTGGCCATGCTCAACTGTGTGTTCGTGCTGCTGCCCATGTGCCGCTCCATCACGCAAGTGCTCAAGCGCAGTCATCTCATGTGGAAGTACATCCCGTTCGATGACCACATCGAGTTCCACAAGATCTGCGGCACCGTTCTGCTCACTGCTGGGCTCATCCACACGGGCGCCCACGTGAGTAACGAGATCTGCCTTTACCTCTACGCCACCCCTGATGAGATCAGCCGCTCGATTTTCGTGACTCGCCACGTCGCTGCCTTTGCCGATGGCCTGCCGCCCTTTACGACGATGCTGCAGGAGCTGCCCGTCTGGACGGGTGTGATTCTTCTGCTCATCACGGCCATCTCCTTCCCGCTCGCTGCTATTCCCAAGTTCCGCCAGGGCAAGTTCAACCTGTTCTGGTACTCGCACATGCTGTTCGGCCCTTTCCTGCTTGTGCTGTGCTTCCACGGGGCCATGTCTTGGTTGGCTCGTGCTTCCTCGTACATCTACATCACACCGCCCTTCCTCGTCTACCTCATTGAGCGCCGCTACCGTTACGCCAAGACCTTTGCCGCGCCCGTGCGTATCATGAAGGCCATGGAATTGGATGGTACCTGCGCTCTGTTCATGGAAAAGCCCCGTCGATTCGTGTACCGCCCGGGTATGTACCTCTTCATCAACGTGCCGATGATCTCTTCGCACGAGTGGCATCCGTTCACGATCTCCTCGGCCCCTGGTGACAACTACGTCAGCATCCACGTTCGCAACGCTGGTGATTGGACTGCAGCGCTGCACCGTGTGATTGCAGACTGCCACGAGAACAAGACCGAGTACCCGGATGTGTACTTGGACGGCCCGGTCGGCGCTCCCACGCAGGACTACCACCGTTACAAGACGGTCATCTGTGTGGGTGGTGGCATTGGTGTGACTCCGTTCGCCTCCATCCTCAAGGACGTTGTGCACCTTTGGGAGGAATACCGCTGCGTGAACTGCAAGCACGTGCGCCACCCAAACTCGTTCCGCATCAAGAAGCTCTACTTCCATTGGATCACGCGTGGACAGGAGTCGCTCGGTTGGTTCGAAGAGACCATGAACCAGATCACGGCCATGGACTCGGACAACGTCATCGAAGCGCACCAGTACCTGAGTACTGTGCGTGGCGGTGAGAACGCCTCGCAGCTCAAGATGTTCCAGCAGTTTGTGCACGAGCAAACGGGCCACGATTTCGTGTCCGGGCTCAAGTCCAAGCAGCTCACGCACTTTGGCCGTCCGGATTGGGACCAGATCTTCCAGGACGCGCGCAATGCGCACCCTGGCGATGAGATCGGCGTATTCTTCTGCGGCCCGCACGCGCTGGAGAAGATTTTGGGTGAGATGTGCGAGAAGTACTCCTCCAAGCAGGCCGGTGGCACCACGTTCGACTACCACTCGGAGAAGTTCGCCTAAGCCATCCATCCACATCTTACCACCACCAAGGGCAGTACGGTTCCTCCTCCTGGTCGTACATCAACAGTATACGTTGTATGCAGTCGTCACTAATAAATATACCTATACGTTCTCAAACACCTTCTCTCTCTCTACTGATGAATTTCGGCTTGAGCTTTGCGTTGCGTCAAGGGCATGAACTAGGACTAGCACGATCAGAGACAGTAATGGCAGAGAGGAATCGGACGCAGTGGGAGGGCGTTCTGGACGCTAAGGCCTCACGCTCTGGTCGCTTTGGCCTGCGCCGTCTTGATTGGGGACCAGCAAGTGGGCATTCAGATGGGCACTTCCTGCAGCTCCACGCCTCTTACAGCATCTAGAATCCCTGTGGCTGGGTTAGTCCCTGGCTGAGATGCCTAGGATTTCTTGTATGGATTCGTTAAACGATTGCAGTCGAAAGCATCAATGCATTAACATCCAACACCTTGGCGTTCTGAAGATCGTTTATGTGGAATGTAGCCATCATGACCCAAGTTGAAGTCCTGAATGGTGATACCAAAGCAGACAGAGATGCTTGAAAGAAGGAGAGAAGAACCCCAAGAAGTAGTGAGTATATATATTACGAGTCCAATTATGCCTCTAGTCTTGCTGCTACAGGTGCAATGCCCAGTAGCAACAGTAGACGTAGACGCAGTCCTCGGGGGTTGGAGTTTCCATCAAGAGCGATCAGGAGAAGATGACAGCACTGGAGCAGGAAGCGGCGACGGCGCCACAGAAGAGTTTTTAAATACGAAGAGGCTCGATCTTTGCTGGTAAAAGCAGTCGAATGCGAAGCGCACCATGCCTAGAAGTCAGCGTCCAGCGTGAAGACCTGCTCCTCGGCAGCGACACCGACGCCGGCCTTGGAGTACTCGCCCACGCGCTTCTCGAAGAAATTGGTCTTGCCCTGGAGCGAGATCATATCCATCCAGTCGAACGGGTTGGACGCGCCGTAGATCTTGGCCACGCCCAGCGCCTGCAGCAGGCGGTCGGCGCAGAACTCAATGTACTGGCACATGAGCGCCGAGTTCATGCCGATGAGCTCCACGGGCAGCGAGTCCTTGACGAACTCCTTCTCGATGGCCACGGCGTCGCCGATGATCTCGTGCACGCGCGACTCGGGCAGCTTGTTGACGATCTTGGAGTACATGAGGCACGCGAAGTCGCAGTGCAGGCCCTCGTCGCGACTGATGAGCTCGTTCGAGAAGCTCAGACCGGGCATGAGCCCGCGCTTCTTGAGCCAGAAGATGGAGCAGAACGAGCCCGAGAAGAAGATGCCCTCCACGGCCGCGAAGGCCAGGATGCGCTCGGCGTAGGCCGCGGCCTGTGAGTTGCACCACTTAAGCGCCCAGTTGGCCTTCTTCTTGACGCAGTCGATGGTTTCGATGGCACGCAGCAGGTGGTCCTTCTGCACGGCGTCCTTGATGTACGTGTCGATGAGCAGCGAGTAGACTT
The DNA here is from genome assembly GCA_023335835.1 of Elongisporangium senticosum. Taxonomy (NCBI): domain Eukaryota; phylum Oomycota; class Peronosporomycetes; order Pythiales; family Pythiaceae; genus Elongisporangium; species Elongisporangium senticosum. The sequence continues at coordinate 47,692 of JAADVQ010000014.1, read as the reverse complement.
CCGAGTGGATGTTCTCGATCGCGATCTGGAAGCCGTAGAAGCAGCGCGCCTCGGGCACCTGCACCTCAGAGCTGAAGTTCATGGCCAGGTTCTCGTTCACGATGCCGTCGCTGGCCGCGAAGAACGCCAGCACATGCGTGATGAAGTGGCGCTCGTTGTCCGAGAGGTTGCCCCAGTCCTTCATATCGTGGACCAGGTCCAGCTCCTCGGCCGTCCAGAAGCTGGCCTCGGCCTTCTTATACATGGCCCACACCTCGGGCTCCTGGATCGGGAAGAGCACGAATCGGTTCGGGTTCTCCGTCAGGAACGGCTCCGGCAGCAGCTCGCCGTTGAGCTCCTTGCGCTTGTACAGCGAGATGGCCACGCCGCTCTCGGTCACGTCCGAGAAGTCGAGCGACTTGGGCGACTCGTAGGCGCCGCCGGTCTTGCTGGGGCTGGCCGCGAGGGCAGTGGCGTCAGTCGCTTGCATGACCATGGCTGGCTTCGTTGGGATTCTTGGCTTGATCTCTGGCCGGTGGATTTCCGAATGACCAAGGCCAACGCCCGAGCGCCAACGCTGAGGATGGGGCAAAGCGGCGGGAACGACCGCTTCGGACAGATCGAACGCCTGCGAGTTCGCGCGCGTTCCAACCCGCCAAGCCAGGTCAGCCCTCGTGCCTCTGTGCCAATCAACGCGCTTGGCGCGCAAACTAAAACCTCATGAGGTGCAATTTGCGTCGGGGCAAAGGACACATAGATGAGGCAGAGAGCTACCGTGAATTCCAATTTTGGAACCCCCTTGCGGTTCTGAGGAAAAGAGATCAACAGCGAAGGCAGATTACGCCCAGAACCAGCAGGTATGATAGGTTCACCACCAAGATTGATGTCATGGAAGATCGCGGGACTGGATTGAGGTCTGTCTGCTCCTTATTCGCTATCGGACGACGAGCCAAAGAGCTCGTTCTTCTCGGCCTCGTTGGCATCGTTGCCGTCGGTCTTGGCCGCTGTCGGTGCAAGCTTGGCCTCTTCCTCGTCGTCGCTAGAGTCCGAGCCGAAGAGATCGGCAGCCTCGTCTTTCTCGTCCGAGTCCACGCGAGCGCGCTTCTGGCGCTTCTCAACGAGCTTCTTCATGGTCGAGTTGCGGTTCTTCATGTCCTCGATGGACATACTGCCACCATCCTCATCGTCCTCGTCCTCATCCTCGCCGCTGCCATTGTCAATAAACTGGTCCTCCACGTCTTTCTTGCGCTTGCGGCCGCCACCGCCGCCGCCCTTCTTCTTGGTGACCTTCTTCTCTTCCTCTTCGCGCTCGCGCACAGTCCAGCCTTCCCGCAACTGCTCCAGGCGCTCTTTCTGCTTGGACAAGACGCCCTCGCGTCGCTTCTTCAGGTCTTCTTGTCGCTGGTTTTCCTGGGCCGTCTCCTTCGCCACACGGTCCTCGTACTCTTGCAGCATCTTGCGCTGAGCTTCGTTCTCCAGACGACGCTTCTCTTCCTTCTGACGTTCAAACTCCAAGTGGTAGCTGGCCTTGGTCAACGTATCGGCGCAGAACTTCTCGTGCTCCGACACCTTCTCCTTGTCAAATGGCAGCGTAGACTTCTTGCTCTGACCATCCGGCTTCTTCGCCTGGTTGGCAGCTTCGGCCTGCTGGATCAAGAACAGGAAAATGCGGCGTGCACGCTTGAGATCCAGGATCGCTCGCTGCACATCAGCCATAGTACGCTGCGGTGCGGCAGTACCGGAACGACCGCTCGCGGGTGCCGATTCCTGGCCTAATGTCGCCACGGCGTAATCTTCCTGCGCCAGACCAATGTTGTACCACAGCCGCATGTCGTTCGGGTGCAAGTGGATGGCGCGAGACAGCGTGGAAATGCACTGCGCGTAGTTCTTGGACTCGTAGTACGCCTTGGCCAAGTACAAAACCACCTGTGCGACACCGAATTAATCAGCTCATCTGCTCACAAAACAACACGGAAGTAAGCAACTCTACATACCTCGACGTCTTGGCCCTTGTAGCACTTGGTTAGGCAGACGGAGTATAGCTGGATCGCTTCAGAGTATCGCTCTTCTGCAACGTAGATGTGGGCCAAGTTGATCCACGCGTCCGGCATATCCGGACTGGCTTCACGGACCTGGGAGAAGATCTGCTTTGCTAGCTCAAAGTTGCCCTTCTCAGCGACCATGATACCCAGTCCGTTGGCGGCGTAGATGTTGCTGGGATGGGTCTGGATCGTCTTCTTGTAGTAGCCTTCGCTCAACGACATGTTCTTCGTGTATCGGTTCTTCTCGCCAAGGTTGCTCATGAAGATGTTGCCCATGGACAAGAACGCATACGGGTCGTTCTTCAGACCGGGCATGCCCATCACGCGCTCAAACTTCTTCTGCGCAAACGACCACTCGCGCTTGCGGAGATGGATGTTTCCCTGCAGGAGACACGCTTCGGCGCAATTCGGATCCACTTCCAGAGCATGCTCGAACTTCTTAATCGCCGCTGCTTCGTCACCACGGTCGCGCAGCAGGCAGCCCAGACGCAGGATGCAGTCAATGTATCTTGGGAAAGCTTCCAAGATCGATTCATAGAGAGCCGTGGACTGGTCGCGCTCGCCGACTTCTTCCAGCACGAGCGCAATATTGTACAAAATCGTCACATTGGCCTCGGTCGGCTTGGGGAACTTGGTCTCGTCGTCGACGTCCATGCTTTCAGACTTGCTCTCCTCCTCAGCACTGCTGTCTGTGTCTGTCACCTTCAGAGCGGTCTTCAAGCACTTGAGAGCATCAGCCAGCTTGCCCACGCGATGCTGGAGCACACCGAGATTGACATACAGCTCCAAGGGCACAACCTCCGACGCATTCGTCATCACCTTTTCGGCCGCGATGTACGACGAGATCGCGATAATCTGGTCCTTGCGGTCATCCGACGAGTGAAGCAGCTCGGCCGTTCCAATCAGTGCATCGACGTTACCAGGCTCCAACTCCACCACCCGACGCAGCAGCACGACGGCTTCGTCTTTCTTGCCCAGCTTGCCGTACGTGTTGCCAAGCAGGAAGAGCACCTCGACGTTCTCCGGGTACGCCTTGTTAGCCTTTTCCAGATAGGTACAGGCCTTGGCGTACTCCTTGCGCTCGTAGTACATCTGCGCGAGCCCGAACCAGGGCAGCACGAAGTCCGGCCAGAGACGACCCGCGTTGAAGTAGTAGCTGTACGCGTCCTTGTACTTGCCCTGTGCGTGGCATCCTCGACCCATGAGGTAGCAGCTTTCGGAACGGATCTGTGGAATCTTGGTGCTGTGGAACGCGTTTCCGGCCAGCGTGAACATCTTGTCATAGTTCTTGCGCGAGAGACTGGTGGAGGACGACGATTCCTCGCGGAACGGCCCATCCAGCGTGATGCTGGTCGAAGACACGGCACTGGCCTTGCGACTAATGTAGGCCACGTACTTTTCGCCAATGCAAATGATCTGGCCGGGCGAGACTTCCGACGAGATATCCTTGGACGTCGAGACCACTGTCGAGCCACGCACGACACTCACCGTGCAGGACACTGGGATCCATTGCGAGAAGTAGTGGTTGGCCAGGTGGTTCAGCACGGTCGGATTGGTCTTGTCGATAGCGTGCGCGTGATGGATCATGGTCATGAAACGCGAGCCCTCGTCGCGGATGCTGGCTGCACGCTCTTCGCGGCTCATACCGGCCAGCTGCCACAGCGCGTTCGCAATCACAGCGTCCACGTTCGTATCGTCCAAGGACGCGGCGTACTTCATCACAGCGCGCGCCTTGTCGATCGCTCCCTCGTGGTAGCAGCAGTAGGCGAAGCACATGCGCATGCGCGAGGCCTGCGGGCTACGCGGGTGCAGCTTGATAGCCTGCAGATACAGCTTCTTGGCCTCGCCATACTTCTTGCGGCGGTAGAGCAGCAGCGCCTTGCCGAAAATGGCCGGCAGATTGGTCTTGTTCGAGATGAGCACACTCTTGAGGAATCGCTCGGCGCGGTCGTCCTCGTTCTTGGCCATGAACATGAGCGCCTTGCCCACGAGCGTCATGGGGTACTGCTGGTCCAGGCGATCCGCGCGCTGGAAGTAGCCCACGGCGCGCTGCGAGATGGCCTCTTTCTTCTTGTCGTCGTCCTCGTTCCACATGGCGTTAACCGCATGGCTGGCCAGCGCGTTGAAGAACTTGATGCGGCACAAGCGAGACGCATTGTCCTTGTAGATCTCCTCAATGCCTGTCGTTGTGGGCCAAACGTAACGTCAGTCCAGTGGCTCCCAATTGATGCATGTACTACTGGGTATACGTACCAGGCTCGGACGCTACGCTCAGGATCTCCTGGAACTGCGCGATACAGCCCTGATTGTAGTACTCCACCTGATCCCCAGCACGATCCAGACACGCGACAAGTCAGTCCACATGCCCTTAGCTCCACCATCCAGCGCTGTCTTCCCCCCTCTCTCGATCTCCCCAGCTACGGGGGAAGCGAGCAGCTCCTCAACGCAATCGAACGCACCGCAAACTGGAGCCAGACGTCGAGCGGCGCCACTTCGGCGCGCAGGATGTCGATGATGTCGTTGACGTCATCCGGGAGCTCGTCCGCGAAGACCTCGACCGCCTGGTCCGAGTTCTTCACGGGAATCAGCAGCGACCGCTGCTTGGCGTCCGCCTCGTACTCCATCGCTTTGAAACAAACGCCCCCGTGGTCTGGCGGTACGATACCGGTACCGGTATCCTCATTAGTACACCGGTTGGTTGATGGATTGATACCGGTTTTTGCCCGCCATTCTCGATCGGCCCGTTTGACAAGCAGCAATATGCGGCAGGCCGGATGGGAGGACGACGCGGAGCTGCTGCGGCTGCTCCAGCTCTTCCGAGAGCACATGTGGCACTACATCTACGGCGCGCCCGGGTCCTTCGCCGAGGCTGTCCAGCCGGCGTTCCCAGGTGTGTCCATCTTGCTGGTAAAAGACTGGGGGCGAGAGGTGTTGAAGGTCTCCTCCTAATTTTGCCTGCTGACCGCTATAGATAAGCAGGTGGACGAGATCACGACCATGACTCGATCGCTTATGAGCCACTTTGCTGTCGTGTTGAGCAACAAGTCGTTCCGCATGGAAGGTGCGTCGGGTTGTTCGAAGGATACTACATTGAAGTGCCAATCCAGCTGACACCTGCGTTGTGGCATTGGCCTCAGGAACTCTACTGGTTGTGGACGGCAAAGAGATCTGGGTCGACGAGCATCTGTACGAGACCATGCTGAACCTGGCTGAAAACCAGGCCGGCGGCGTCTGGCATCCCGACGAGCTCGGTCGGTTCCTGCTCAAGACAAAGCAGTACAAGAAGTTCCTGCTTCGCAAGCCCGCGGTCTTCTTCTCCTGCATCCAGATTTGGGGTGCGTGTGCAATACGCAGCAACTGCTGATTGAGCAGCAAGGATTAATATGAATCAATCGCTTTTTGCTGCAGGCAAGTCGATTGCAGACTCCCGAAACAAGTTCTACGCGCTGCGCGACATGTTTGAGCGCGAGCAGCGAGTCGACAAAGCGCAAGGTGAGCCTCAACCGATCTCTTCGCTTGGTCATGTGTTATCTGAGGCGTTGTGCTGCAATTAGCTCGCTCTTCGATCGAAGAGAAACGCTATGAAGTGCTGAATGAAGTCGTCGGGGGCCTTCCTGCAGTGCCGAACAAAGCGATTCCCCAGTTGCCCAGCAGTAAAATGCCCAAGCTGTGGTCGTCCGACGAGTTGGATTTGCTGCTTCGGTTTCTTGTGGACATCACGCTCGATATTCAGGCAAACGGATCTTCGCCGCTTGTTGAGCTGATGCCTGGAAAACTGAGTACGTTCATCGTGAAGTGCATTGCCCGCTAACCTCAGATCGTATTGATGGTTGATTGTGAACTATGTAGGTCGCTCTGAGATTTCGATTGTGAATAAGCTTTCAGACATGCGTGAAAAATATTTAGCCAAGTCGACGTATCACCGCGCAGCCCGTATGCTTCTCTCCTGCTTCCGTGTGATCCGATACCATCACTGATTTCATTGTGTCCGCTGCTATAGATCTCCCCGACACTCTGTATGACCCAACATCCTCGGCGTACAAGGTCTTTAACGCAGGTTAGTTGCTTCGATTTCTAGTCACCAGTGCTGCGTACAAATGAATTGAATTGCTACTAGATTGGTCTAATCCAAATGATCCGAACGCCGCTGGATTTTTGGCCCTGAAGTCCAATGGTAAGTAGCGATGTACTCATGTATTTGTACGTTTGCACAAGTAAGTTGATTATGGATTGTTATCAGCCGCTAAGCTCATGGCAAGACGAAATCGGCTCAAACGAGTAAGTTTGCCGGTGAAACGATCAATTCACATTCGAAAAGCACGCACCAGGTCGAAAGTAGAAATGATCCCGAAGAGTCCAGTGAGCAATCGGGTCTTGCGGACAAGATCTACTGATCCCAAAACTGGAGCTCAATCGGGAGCCCAAGAATGTTCGGAATTTGTGCGTGATGTTGCGAAGCAGTGCCACTGGCCGGAGAAAACAGCCCACGCAATCTGTATTGGAATCAAGAACGCAATGCACTTGTACCATGACAACAAGTTGAACGAGTTTTATCGGCAAATTGCTGCAGAATCACCAGGTACACAATCGCCCAAGTGTACTTGCATTGATCGAGCCATATTTGATGGTGGTGATGAATTCTCAGGCTTGAAATTCTCCGCAATTCTCCTCAAGTTACAACACACATTGAAATCATTCGAGAAGCGTACGTGCTGCTCACTTTTGATCCTTTGAATGTCTAACTGAGCTGATAAATGGGTGTGTAGGATTTGGTTCATTGGATAAGTTTGAAGAAATTGCGCTGGGAATAAGCATGGACATCGATATGAACCAAGATGACGTTGAATCTGATGAATCGCCTCAGCAGCAGCGAGCTCAAGTGAACAGCGGTGAGCTAGATCCCGTCAAGACTGGTCCAGCTTTGCCAGTGCAAGATCCAAAGAGAACAACTGGTTTCAGCTCAGATCCAGGCTCAAATCGATTTGATGGTTCGTAATGTGACTATGGCCTTTACCGAGCGCATTAATAACATGTTTTATGACGTAGGAAAACACACCATCAGTTACAAGCCTGCTCGAAAGAAACTCGTTTCCGTAGGGAAAGGTGGGATAACATGCCTGGATCTGGCTGATTAATCGATGGCTCACCCATTTGATTAAACTACAGATGACTCAAAAGATATGCACGCAATTATACTAACGAGCAAACAAGACGATGTGGAGGATTTGGACACAAGTCCAAGCGCTAATCAATCCAGTCCTGGTGTGTATGGTAGGCGTGGCAATTGCTCAATGGATAGTGTACTGAATTGCTTTTTTGTGTGGATTTCATCAAGAAGAAAATTATAATTCGGATGGAGCCGAGCAAAATTTCTCAGGTTCGTAAATTGCTATACTTTACAATGAGTTTATCGATGATCTTATGGTAAATACGGATGTGCTAGACGGTGATGGGGATGCGGAATCTGACGACTACGACACCATGGAAATCCAATCAGTGGAATCAAATGACTACGGAGGTGAGTGTTATTTACAGTGCAAACACTATCAGCTCAATTCGTTGATAAATGTGCAATTTTAGCGCCTTCTTCAAGCGCTTTCGAATATCACGAAAACCAAAAAACATCACTGAGTGGGTTTGGAAACGCGAATATGACGTCAAGATCTGTTTGGGACGCACAAGCGACCACAGAACGTGAAGACGATGATCCTTGTCGTGGTAAAGGGTACGATTACGACTGGGGTAAAAGTAATCCTAAGACCCAGGAGCGAAGCGATACGGAGCAAGAAGAAGCAGACTTTATGGAAAGCGAGGATGATCACGAGCAGCCGATGGAAACCGATATTATCGTGAAGCAAGATCAACAACCCCAATGGCAGCAGGATATTTTGAACTCTTTAGAACAAAGCATCTTGGAGCTGGAAGAAAGACGATGCCAGCTAGCCCGACGAAGAGAATTGCGCGCGTCACAACACGAAGGAAACACGACTTGGTCCTCCAGTGAACTTCAAGTCGAAGTCATCTCTGTGGTGCATGGCGTTCTCCCGTGACCAGAAACCAGTCAGATATCAGCGATGAAACACGTGGTATGGCTGATTTGTTTACATTGTAGCGTTGCTCATAAGCTTGTCATTTTTGTTATCTATGTGCAAATGGAAGCTAGAGGGTTCTCCCTGTTGCGTCACACAGTCCTCAAAGCTCTTTTTTCCTGCTAGACTTCGTCGTCGTAAACGTTTCTGGCTCCTGTCCATCTATTTGTCAGCAAGGCATCAACGCGCGCTCGAATGACAGCTACGCAGTCGCTACTCAGTGCCTCATTCAGATCGTTATTGCGCAGGTTCAGGACTTCGATGCGAGATTGCAGACGTGGTTGCACAGACTGGAATTCCGTTTGTCGCTGCCGTTTTCTTGCAGCTGTGAAGTCTTCTTGTTCACTCTCGTAGCTGAGTACAAGAATGTCCGCCATTGTTGCAAGACTCTGACTTGTCATCAAGTTGCCGCTTAGATCAACGTTGTAGTACTCTGTTCCCGCTATTGCACGAGATACGAGCGCCTGGAAAAGCAGCTTCGTTCCATGGTCTCGCAGTCGATTGGCGCTGAGAGAGATCGCTCTGAGCGTTGTATTCTGTGCTAGGGCTCGCAGCAGTTTGGGCGTGCAACCTTCCGCCCCCAAGCCGACGTAGCTCACATGCAGCGATGTCAAGGTCTCATTCACGACAAGAAAATCGGCCAAAATGTCGCCAAAGCTACTGCCGAAATGGTTGTGGCCCATATCCAGGGACATGAGTGTCGAGCTCTTGCTGAGCGCAAGCAGCAGACTCGTGGCACCTTCCAGACCAAAATGGCAATTGCGCACATTCAAGTGCGTCAACGTGGACGAACTGGCGAGCATGGGGCCGAGCGCGTGGATGCCCGGGTCGCCAATCTCGCCATTGTTCATGAGATCGAGATTGTCCAGCAGCATCCAGCTGTCCATGCAAGCCGCACTGATCGCGCGAACTGCTGCTGTCGAGATGGCATTGTTGCCCAAGCGAAGCTGGCGGAGAGCGATCGGCTTTTGCCAGCGTGCAAGCCCGAGAAACGCGCTATCCTCGAGCTCATTATGCTGCACGCAGAGCTTCTGGAGCGTCGGCGCAGCGAACGCAGCGTCCATGAGTGCCTGCTGATCATGATCCGCCATGGAGCTGGTGATCCGCAGCTCCACGAGCCTGTCAAAGCTCTTCACCAGCGTCACCACCGCTCGGAATGCGCTCGGTCTGAGCTTCAAAGACACGAACTCAAGCCGCTTGATGTCTCTCGTTCTAATCTCGTCTGGATCCGAGCACCTTGGCCGCTTCTGGAGCGCTCGCTCGATCTGTTGGAGCTGCGAATCCATGAGTTTGCCATGGAAAAAGCCCAGCGTGCGAAGACTGCGCTGGTTCTCAATGAGCTGCTGCATGGAGGACCAGCAGGTGTAGAGCTGCTCTGGGTGGTGGATCTCCAGGCGCTGCAGATGCGGCAGCAGAAGCAGACTCGACACGTTGTCCGCGATGATCTCTCGGCCATGCAGCTTGAGTTCCCGCACCACGTCCTGGAACAGCCACAGTTGCGACGCAGAATCTTGGCCAGGAGACGAAGTCGACGACGACGCGTTGGCCTGTAGCAGCAGCCGCAAGCGCTGCTCCCAGAACGCGCGGCGCGGGTTGCGCTTGCCGCCCAAACTTGTGACGACGGCGGCGCCGTCCTGCTCGCGACAGCGCTGGCTCCAGATCGACTGGGTCTCGCGCTCGAACTCCCACTCGCCTGCTCTGTCGTTGCTGTCTTGCTCGTCGTCCTTGGGTACACAGACGGCGCCTTCTGACGGACGCCAGAGCACTTCAATGGCGCGCAGCCGGTCGCTGGACAGGTGCAGGAACAGCTCCTGGCGGATCGGCGTCGGGAAGAACGCGAGGTGCGCCAAGATCGCGTCCATGGGTGTATGCAGCGCCACTGCGCGCGTCGCGAGTGACGTGAGGCGAGGGCATCTGCTGTGTGCCTCCTCAGCCATTGGCGCGTCCATTCTCTCCCCCTTGTCCCCTTCACGCGCTCGAATGACGATCGAATGCGTCACCGTGTGGCCAGTCGAAGCGAATCATGCGAATGAACCAGTGAGTGAGACGGAAGCGAAGGCGGAGGGGAGAAGGAAGACAGGAAGAACAGGTGGGGACACAGGAGATCGTGGCGTTCATGTTAAATAGTTAGCTTAGGCCGTGGGCTCTTCAGCGGCCGGCCCGGTCGGCTCGTCTCCGTTCGTGGTCATCGAGTCCGATTCGGCCCACACTACAGCACACAAAGCAGCGCATTCCAATGGCGGCGTGAGGGAGATCAGTGTGAGGGTGTGACGCTCCATTAAGTGAGCTGCTGGGTGCAACACGACGGCAACAACAGCGCAACGCACCTGGCTTGTGAGAGCCCAGCTTGGGTCGATCCGGCTTGGCGATCGTCACGCGCAGCGTCTTGCCAAAGAGCTCCGATTCTAATTCATCGACACCAGAGAGCAACAACTCGTAAGCTCTCCATCGTCGGTCGCATGGAGGCTGAGGTTTTAAACGCACCATCCATGTTGTCCCTGGCAGCTGCAGCGTCTCCTTCCTCCTCGTATTCGACAAAACCAAAGCCTTTGCCGCGCTCTGCAGAGCCGTACACATGCAGCAGACAGCGCAATGCATCGTTAATAATCGCACAAGGCTCACTTGCAAACGCCAGCGAGATCCGAACGTCACGCCACGTACGAGAGTTGTAGTCCAAGGGGATCTGCACGGCCTTGATGGGGCCGAAAGGCACGAAGGCGGAGTACAGCGTCTGCTCCGTCACCTGGTTGTCCAGTCCGCCCACGTACAGACAGCGCTTGCCCTTCTGCAGCGTCGCCATTGTCCCTCCAGTACTGGTGCGTCAATCGGCTAAGTATTGGCCATAGTAATGCATGGGTACAATAGATCACTATAACACACGTATAGGTATATTATTAAAATGTGGCACGCGTCCTCGATGCATATTCTGTTATGCAGGAATACAGGGAATGATCCAAACCAGCATTGCGCCTCTGGGCTAAAGAAAGAAACGCCCGAGAGCTCAAGAGAGAGGAAGCAAGCAAGCAAACAGCCAAGCACCATGAGCTCCGCCACGGACCAGTTGTTCAACCAAGGTGCGTGCTCTTGTCTGCACATGCCGTTCGTCTGTGGGGTTGTGCCCCTGTGTCTATCTCCCTGCTCACGCCGCCCGCCCGCGTCCTCTTCTTCTGCTTGTGTCTGCCAGGTTGGGGCGATATTCTGAGCAGCATCTCGCCCTACGCATGGGGCAGCATGGGTGTGGCCTTTGGACTGGGCTTCTCCATTGTCGGCGCTGCGTGGTACGTCTCGTACCAGTCTGGGCTTTTCTCTTAGCCTCTGTGGCCGTGGATTGATGATGGTGGTTGTAGGGGTATCTTTCTCACGGGCTCCAGTCTGCTGGGCGCCTCCGTCAAGGCCCCTCGCGTGCGATCGAAGAACCTTGTTAGGTGAGCTTTATGGACGATCTAGTGCCGTCCCCGTTGTGTGTGAGTGTTGACGTTGTCCATGGCCTTGCTCAGTATCATTTTCTGCGAAGCCACGGCCATTTACGGAGTCATTATCGCCATTATCCTCCAGAGCAAAGTAAGAAGCCCACTGCATTCTTTCCTTCCACACACCAGATCCAGGTCTCTAAGTGGTGTCTTCTGCTTGTTTAACACAGATGAACCAGCCAGCGCTGCGCAACAGCGGCGACGAGCCGATCAATGAGGTGTCGCTCTACTTTGCCGGTTACGCCGTGTTTGGCGCAGGCATCGCTGTCGGCCTGACAAACATCGCCAGTGGCGTCTCCGTGGGCATCGCTGGCAGCAGTTGCGTGCTGGCCGATGCGCAGAATGCCACACTGTACGTCAAGATCTTGATCGTCGAGATTTTTGCCAGTGCGCTCGGCATCTTCGGCGTCATTGTGGGCATCATCCTGTCCAACAACGCCGAGTTCCCAAAGTAGAGACCGTGAAGAGAAACAGAGACAGAGTCGAAGGTGGTGATTTCCATCGCCACCTGCCGACGCAGACGCGCGGCCATTGAGAGCAGCCATTTATTCCTTTTCCTTGACCGAAAAATGATTTTTTTTACTTTGGAACGAGCGGCTCTTAAAGCTTCTGGAGAGAGGACCCTATTTCCACATCTCGCGGTCGCTCTCAATGTCTACAGGAGTGTACCAATCCGGCAGCTGGTTGTTCGGATTGTATCTGCCACGCAGCAAACGCAATGTCAGTTTGATTTAAAGTTAGCTCCGAATGACAAATCGAATTCAGGTCACCTATAGTTCAGGAAAAGCTCTTCGTTCTCGATCTCGGCCGTCGAGATGAACGCCAGGCCCTGGGCAGCAACGTGACAATGATGAGACGATTCCTCTTGAGTGCGTATCTCACGCTACAGTACGTACATGGACGAGAGCTCGCTTGCCGAACATGGACATTCGGGAGGGCTCGGCCACAAATGAGTTCGGAATCAGCGCCTGGAACTCGGGCGTCGTGAATGGTTCTGCAGAAACAAACAGAGATATCATGCGTTCATCACTCAAAACAAAGATCAGCTTGGGCCAAAAGAGATCATGCAAACCTTCGGGAGGGAAGTCGAAGGCGAACGGGATCACATTGGGCGGCGTACCACTGGGCGGGTGGTTGATCTTGTGCGCAACGGCCAGCGGGTTCTTGGGCTTTGATGCTTCGTATCAGCACAGTAAACTTAGCCTCAGTTGAAGTAATCGGTTTCTCACAAGTGATTACTACTCACACTGGTGCTTGGCGTCAATGATGGCGCTGTCAAAGCGCGCTCTGGCGAACGGATTGTTGGAGATCTCTCTCAGGTAATGAGTCTTCACGCATTCAGTTGGTTTGGGATCCGTTACGTGCCGTCACCGACAGGAATCAACAAGAGAGTCTATTACCTTCTTGTAGTGCTCTGGCAAATACACCGTGCCCGGGAAAAGTGCCTGCAAGAGTCAAGCGACGGCTCAGCAGCTGCACAATGCTGTAGCGGATAAGCACCAGACTGCACGTACCACCAGCGATCCGATCGGCACGTGGCCCGTCAACAGCACGCCCTCTCCGCCATTTTCAACTGTGGACTTTTCTACAGATAGCGAGTATCCCAAGCGATCCTCCAGCGTTTGTGGCTACAACAAGCACAGCATCAGTCTCTGCCAGCAGATACTTGACGAGGGTGCTGGCTGAAGGAACGAACCAGTCCCTGCTGGTCTTCCACGCGCTCAAAGCCCGAGAGCGAGATCTTGGGTTTGCCCTCGTCGTCCACTTGCGGCAGCGCCAGGATCGCTTCAAACGCCTGCTGGACCTGCTCAGCCAGCTGCTCCTGCACAAACGCCTTTTGCTTGTCAAACTTGAGCTTCTCGACCTTGGCCACGGCCTCGTTGAACAGATCGCCGGATTCGCTACAGAATTGGCACCACTAACAGCATGAGCGCAGCAACGCCTCATCATTGCTGACATGGCAGCCTTACTCGTCCGGGTTGCTCTGCTTGAGCTCGCGAAAGCACGTGAGCACCGCAGCGACACCGACATCCGCCTCCTCCTGCATTGCGTCAAAGCGTCAGTTCTCGCTTCCTATAGAGCCACAGCCTGCCAAACTCCAGGACCACATAGCCAGCTGTGATGGAATGCCTCTCGCAGCTTCAATGACGCACCTGGAAGCGCCGGGCGGCGGTCGTGCCGGCCGCCATTAGCTGCAGGCGTTTCCAGATCGCGGCCATCTTCCGATTTCGACGGGTGTGATGAGTTGCGGGCCGCTTTTGTCAGTCAATGTGTTAGATAACGCCTGAGTCCAGTGCATTTCAGTTACGTACCCACGGTTACATAGCATCAGCCATCCAAAATCGCATAAACCCACGCAGCCAGGATGCCCGGACCTCAGCAGCAACCGCACCCGTGGGGGCCGCCCATGCGCATCGGCAAGGTCTTCATCAAGGGCAACAAGCGCACCAAGTGAGTCCTGCTCTGGCAGCCGAATGGCTGGCTGGTTCATAGCGGTGCTGACAATTTAATGGGTGATGCCTAGGCCGGAAGTGTTTGAGAACGAGCTCCAGGTGCGTAGCGTCATGCTGCTGAGACGCAGCGTTGCAGGTGACGTTGGTGCTGACACGGCTTGGTGTGGCTATTGACAGGACGCGTATGGAGCCGACCGCATTGGTTTCATTGTGCACGAGCTGGAGGGCGCTGTGCAGGAGCTGCAGGCGCTCGACATCTTCGACTCCATCAACGTGTCGCTGGACAAGGGTGCGTGCGTGGCTGGTTCTTGCTGCCTCTGCAATCGATGAGAGATCGGCCCAATAGTATTGCTGAGCGCTTGCTTACAACTGCTGTTTGTTGTTGGAATGTGCAGCCAGCTCCGGCCGCCGCGATGAGACTGATCTCACCATTACGGTGTCGGAGAAGGGATGGCGATCACTGCACGTTGGCGCCACGACCGATGGCAACGAAGAAGCTGCAGTAGGCGTCATTACTGTGATTGCTTTGACCAATTGCTGTCCATGTGCCTAACAAAATGCCCGTCTTTGACCTCTAGGAATCGTCCGCCACGCTCCTCAACGCCTTTGGCCAAGCCGAAAAAATCACGGTGGCTGCTACGTACGCCCGCTCCGGTAGTAACACGGAGCGCGCCACGTTCCAGAAACCGCGTTTCCTTGGTCTTCCGCTGTATCTGAGTGCCTCGGCTTCGAACGAGCTGCATGTATGTGGACACTATGAAGCCTGCTGGTAGCTGTCCACTCAATTTAACTGGTTGCGATTGTCTCGGCCACAGAACCAGGAGTACTGGAGCTCGTACAGTGAAAAGATTCGCGGTGGAAACATTGCCATTAGCGACTACGAAGGCGTGCATGAGCTGTCGCTGAACCTGGGCTGGAGAGACATCATTCCTCGCCGCGATTCCAAGATCCCGACGGCCTTCCGCGCCTCGCCCAGTATTCTGGCCGAAGCGCTGCCGTCGACCAAGACCAGTGTCAAGTACATCTTCAAGGACGATTCACGTAACGACGCTGTGCTGCCCACCGCGGGTGGACTGTTCCAGTACAGGTAGGATGGTGTCCTCTCTACTGCTCTATGATGCTACGATCAGTAAACTGACACGCAGTTTGCACCATCAGCACGGAGATCTCGGGTCTCTTTGGTGACGTGCGCTTTGTCAAGTCGGAGGTGACGGCGCAGAAGCACTACGCACTCGGTCCGATCCTGTTCGGCTACCCGATCCTGAACTTCAGCTTCGCGTACCACTTGGGCGCTGTCAAGTCGTACGGTTCGGACGGCAACCGTCCGGCGCGTGTGAGCGACCGCTTCTTCCTGGGCGGGCCCATGAACCTGCGTGGCTTCAACTACAAGGGCATTGGTCCGCGTGCCCCGCCCAGCGATGGCGGCGTGGCCTGGGGCGACGCTCTGGGCGGCGAGCTTTCGTACAACGGCTCGGCCAGCGTGGGCTTCCCGTGCCCGATGCCTCTGCTTGCGGTGCGTTTGATAGCGTTATTCTTGTAGACTGCTGGACATTTTGACTGATTGGTGTTGCTGCTTGCAGATGCTGGGTATTCGCGGCCAGTTCTTTGCGAACGCGGGCAACCTCACGACTTGGGGCCGTCTGCTGGACGAGAAGAAGTGGATGAAGAACCTGGTCGACGATACGCGCGTGGCTGTGGGCATGGGCCTCGTCTGGGGCACGCGTATCGGTCGCATCGAAGCTAATTACTCGTGGATATTGAAGTCGCACCAACATGTACGTATCCTACTCTCCTTCGTCTCATGGGCCTCTTTGCTCTTCCTAACGAAGCCTGTTAATCCCCTTTAGGACAACATCAAGCGCGGCCAGATCGGTCTCGGCATGACTTTCTCGTAGGCCAACCCGCCATTACCATTTTGTCCATTCCTGTTGTCACTAACAGACCAACAATAAACGCCATGCCATGCATTCAGCATAGCCTCTCATTCGTTGACTTCAACCACTCCCTGCGTATCTGAGTCTGAAGCCCCTTCAAGATCTGATCCCGTCTCGTCTATACCCGCTCTCCTCATATCTGAGGATGACATGGGTTCTGAGTCAGAAGAACGCTGGGCACAAGCAGCCGCACTTGAGCATCAAGAGCGAGAGAGAGAGAGACCGTCATGTACAGCAACAGCGCGCAGCGCATCTACAACCCGCGGCCGGACCCGATGGAGCAGGGCCCGCCCAAGCGCATCTCGAGGGAGGAGACCCACATCGGCGAGATCGTGGCCGCCTCCAAGAAGCGCATCGCCTGGCGCTTCGCGCTCGGCGAGTCGGACACACAACACGAGGTCGTCGTGACGCACTCGATCATGTCGTATAAAAAGGTTACCTAGGGGGATCTGTTAAAGCATGTGGCTCTGAGACAAGATGCTGCGTGGCCCTGTGGCGTGGCGGAAGTGCTGACTGAGCTTGATACGGCAACGTTAGGTGATCGAGTTCGATGGACGGCAGATGCACTACTCGGCCACGGTAAGGAGTATGTCGTGTAACTGACGATGGAAAAGCCTTGCTGATTGACTGTGGGCGTAACGTAGGCCGCGCCAGGAGACTGGAGCTTCACGATGATCCTGGACGGCTCCAACCACGTCTTTGAAGTGCGCATCAATGACGTTGAGACCATGGATACGCCCAAATATGGTACGGGATCAGTGCTCTTGTGTGGCCACATATCGTAATACTAATCGTGCGTCTTGATTGCTGAAGATCTCGCGGTAGAGCGCGTTCCGTTCCGCCGCTGGGACGTGTATCGCCGCCGCAAGCAGCCGATCACCACGGGCACGTATGCACAGCCCAACGCTGCTCCAACCAGTACGTGTGACGTCGCACTGCAGCCGTGATCGGTCTCATAGTACTCAAGCGCTAGTTGTTGTTGTGATCAGATGCGTTTGGAACGCAGCGATGGGGACCAGGAGGAATGACCGCCCAACAGCCTGCTGGATACGGCCGGACTTCCGAAGGCGGGGGCCGGTCATCTGAGAGCGGAGGGCGATACTCGGACAATGGCGGACGGTACTCTGAGAACGGTGGCCGCTACTCTGAGAATGGAGGTCGCTACTCTGAGAATGGAGGTCGCTACTCTGAGAATGGTGGTCGCTACTCTGAGAATGGTGGTCGCTACTCTGAGAATGGGGGACGCAACTCGGAAAACAGCGGTCGCATGTCTGAAGGTCGATCTAGCCGCTCGAGCAGCTTTGGAGCCGGCACGACAGGCCAACGCCAATCGTTCACTGGCCCTAGCTACCACCAGCCCCAGCAAGCGACCCAGCCAGCCCATGCACCTGCAGCTCCACCAGCCCAAGCGCAAAAGAAGCAGCCGGATATCAATCTCATTGACGATTTTGGTCCGAATGTGACCGTGCCTGCCCAAACGCTTCTCTTCGACCCGCTTGCCAGTGTACGTTGCTCGCTATCCTGTTGATTAGGCGTGTCGTGAGTCCTAATTGTTGGTTGAATTGGATCACTAAGTCCAAGATTGCGGGCTCCACTCCCATTGTGGCGCCTGTTCAGCAGCAGCAACAACAACAGTTGCGGACATCAAGCAGCCCTGTCTTGGGCAATGCATTCGGAGCCCCGTCGCCTGCCCCGTAAGTACTGCGTCTGGACGGTGACTTGAATTGCTGGGCTAATTTGAATTATCTTGAATAGATATATCGATCCGTTCGCCAGCGTAAGCCAGACTGCGCCTCTGAAGCCTGTTCCTGCTCCGTACGAAGGCCCTTCACTTCATAATATGGCGTTGCTTTATCTGACGTATCCCTCTCTTGCCTTAGGATCAATCTGGACCCCTTTGCTCCAGCAACCAATGCTTATGCTCAGCCCAATCGCCAGCCTCTTGCCCAACTGCCCTTGGAATTCCAACAGCCCAATGCTTCAATGGTGTATCAGCAGCAGCAGCCAGTGATGGGTGCTCCCATGGGCATGCGCATGGGCGGCATGGCTCCCCAGCAGCAGGCCATGCCGATGGCAGCGCAGCCAGTTCACACCAACGGCGTCAACTATAACATCTCTCAAATGATGAACCCAGCGGACTTCAACCAAGGGCAGCAGGCTGCACAAGGCGCCAAGTCGATCAATATTGACGCATTTGCGGCCATGCGAAGCTAAACACCGCTGATTGTGTGGAACTGACTTCAAACGCTGCCGTAGTCAGGAACGAAGTGATCATGTAGTTCCATTTATCAGAAGCTGTAACCCTTTTAACGAAGCCTTTCTTGTTATCTTTTGACTCGGTCTTCTTAAGCACACGAGTGCAAGCCATCGCCATGATCAGCGACATGTCTATGTTGTTTGCTCGGCCCAAAGCGAGCGGCATCTATGCTGGTGTCTCCAGCAGGCCTACTTAGCTGGTCTGCTTTACGTGCTTGAGCACAGCTTCTTCGAGGCTGATCAAGTGAGGGTCTACCACGTTCAGCTCTCGCATGCTACAGGCAAAGCAAGAACAGCGACATGAGGTCAGCAGGCTTCATTACTATACCAGCCGCATGAGATGGAGGGGACATTACCAAGCGCACAGTCTGTTAAAGTAGTCGAGGTTCGATCCGCTGGGGCCCACACGCGTTGCGATCTGCGCCGCCATCTCCTCCAACGACGCCGGTCCCAGGAACTCGTCGCACGTGATGGGCGAGATGTAAACTAGCGCCTGGCGCACCTGACCGTCCGTGCAGTGCACGTCCACGGTCTGCCGGTCGTACCCGGCCTTCTCGCGGTGGTCCAGCTGCTCGAGCGTGTCCGAGATGTTCTCGTCGGGCACTCGGTAGAGCCGGCCCCACGTGATGTCATTGTCCTCGTGGTGCGCGTGCACATCCTCGAACTGGCGCATGTCCTGCTTGCTGATCAGCGTCACGACGCGGCCCACGTTGTCTGGCGTGCCGCGATGGTCCGGACTGCCGTGCCAGAAGCGGCGGTGCCAGCCGCGCACGTAGCCAAACATGGTCTCCTCCGTCGGGAAGTCGGTCTTCCACACGATTGATCCATCTATCCAAGCCAGAGAGAGAGAGAGAGAGAGGCGTGAGGGCCGTGGGCATACAGACAGACTCCCTCCATGATGAGACGTACACCCAAAGACCCACATGGCGCAACTGAGTGAACGTGCAACCGTTGAGGTGGGATTTCGGAAGGGTACAGTGTACCACTTTGAGCTCTGAAAGGATTTGTCCGGACAGTTTTTCGGAGAAACGGCCGCATGCACAGACAAGGGACAACGCGACCAGGCGAGGATATCAGAGGAGCACACGTGAATTGGGAGTTTAATGGAGGTCTAATTTACAATAAGTTACGGCCTAAGGCCTGGTTTTCTGCAGGGTTGTGAGTCGGGCGGGAGTGCTCGGAGTCATCTATGCGCCGCTCTTGATTGCGACATTCATGAACCGTCAAGTTTATAGTATACAGGAGGGACAGCGCGGCTGCTGAGTTTACTGGATGCCGCACGTCGACTCGCCGCCGATCCAGGAGAACGTTCTCGTGTGCTGCAGCACGGCACGCTCGAGCGTATAGAGGTGCGGATCGTACACGTTCAGCTCGCGCATGCAGTCGCAAAGGCGGAACAGGTACTCCGTGTTGGGGCCGCTGAAACCCCAGCGTGTGGCGATGTCCAGCGCCATCTCGTTGACGGACGAAGGGCCGAGGAATTCAGAATTCTCGGGCGTCGCGATGTAGACCAGAGCGCGGCGTACCTTGCCGTCTGTGCAGTGGACGTCCATGTACTTGCGGTCGTAGCCAGACTCGCGGTCGTCGAGGTTATCGATGGTGTCCGCGATGTGCTCGTCCGCGACCTTGTACAATCGGCCCCACGTGATATCGTCGTTCTCGATGTGCGCGTACTCGTCGTCGAACTTGCGCATTTCCTCCTTGCTGATGAGCGTTACGACGCGGCCCATGGCGCCCGGGGAGCCGCGGTGGTCCGAGCTGCCCTGCCAGAAGCGGCGGTGGTAGCCCTCGACGTAGCCGAAGACGGTCTCGTCGGCCGGGAAGCCGGTCTTCCAGACAATGGAGCCATAGCCAAAGACCCACATGATGAAGCTGGAGGGAGAACACTTGCGCTAGGGAAGGCAAGTAGGTGAATGAGCAGATTCAGGTCCGGGTGGCTCCTGACGGATTGGGCGCCCACCAAAAAATAGACCCACGCTGGTTTTTTACCCCCAACCGCGTGGGTCTGTCTGTCACCAGCAGAAAAATCTGCCCATCGCCCATGGCTCAGTATAAATTTCCAGAGCGTCACAAGATATTTTCCCATGATTTGATACTGGGCAATATAAAAACGCATGGGAATATATTTATGTGTTGAAAACTACCACCCAATGCCACACGTGGGCCGATCTGAAACGCGACCGAAAGCTCATGTCATCTGCGTTCTACACGTTGATTGGCCCAAAAAATGCACAGTTTATAGTTTGCGCTTGGGGTTGCTCAATCGTGATTGTCTTGAACCCTAGCTTACCACCGGAAGAGCGAGCCAATCAGCGGCCTTTCCTTAGTCGATTCAAAGCTGAGGAGGATGGTCATGACTTTCTTGATCTCTGATTGGCCGACGAGATGGGCTCGTGGCCTGCCACACGGAACAGCGAATGCCGTCTCGTTGAAGCGACGTGGCCAGCCCAGGAGCGAGATTTGTGGCTGAGATGGCCGAAGTTTCCTGCGAGGGATGCTGTGGATTGTCCGAGGCTTCAACCTCACGTTCTGTTCAGTGCACTTTACTGTGGTGTCGTGTAGGCGCCAGCTCCCACTGTCTATGTGCGAGCGTCATCCTTGCATGACAGTCCGCCCCAGAGGCGTGTTCTGTTTCAAGCGTGGGATCGCAGCAATCACTGCTTCACTCTGCCATCACTCGTTCAATAAAGCGCATCGCACAATTCCCAAGGATCACGATGTCCATGCATGCGCCAATTTAACAAACTTGTACTTGAATGCGCAGCCGTCAAGGTCGTCATGGACGCCGGTCCATCCAGACAATTTGTGGTGAGAATGACAAATTCGGCAGGAGTATGTATTGGATTGTGGATCATGATGAATACCAAGCGCTATATATATGTTCATTAAGAGCGCCTCCTTTGAAGCAAAGTAAAACCTAGCTGCGCGAGCGATGGGAACGCAACCGCCCAGCTGATGGACTGTCTTCGTCAGCCAGCCATCAACAAGTAGCATTGCGCCAACGCAAGAACGAATCCAACCAGATTAGACGGTGTCAGCGATCTGGGAAGATTCATCGGACAGGAATCCCAGCTCGTCTTCTTCGCGGACGATGGGGCAATCGCGGAGGATCGAATGGGCGATCGCGAGGGAAGTGCTGCCGATCCAGATGCAAAATGAAATCCAATATTAGACTCTCTGGGCTAACAAAGGTGCCAAGATAGCATGAACCGTACCTGGCCGTACAGATCGTGAAGAGGATGGATCCGCCGAAGACGATGATCACCGCCAAACTGACTGTAACCATGGCAGGAACAGGAGTCAGACCACGAGACAACCTTGGTAAACGCTGGAGAGCACGATCATACTCGCAGACATTCCAAGCTTGCGCTGTTCAGGGGAGACAGGCTTGCCGAAGACCAGCATCGGGTTTTCAGGCGTCTCATTCGCAGCGGCGCTCGAGGCGTAGAACCAAAAGCCGCCCAGGCAGATGAGCACGAACAGGAACAGCGGGTTGAGCAAACTACAGTACACGTCAAGGAAAAGAAGTAAGAAGCCTGTTCAGGTACGAATAGAAGGATAGCTCTTCAGGTGAGCATTCCAATCGACTTACATGGTCACGACGCCAACAAGGAGCGCCGAAATAAAGTAGTTCGTGGCAAAGAACATCGCGTTCTTGCGCGCTCGCGGTGCCAGCGCCTCACGAGTGGGGATATTGAAAGGCTTCTCCTCACCTGTATCATTTCCAAGAAGCATCAGACGATGAGTACACAAGTGTCATACGCCATCACTGGGAGGGCTCGTCCACAGCGAAGAGGTAGGTCCTGGGCGGGCGTCCTACCGAGGCCGAAGAATAGCGAGATGCCGCGCACATTGCGCAGGTCCACGATTTGCTTGAGCTTGTCCGTGGCGCGGGCGATCACGTGCGTCTGCACCTCGACCGAGATCGTTCCGTCCGCGACCTTCATGCTTGCTCTCTGCTTCTGTTGTCCGAGGGGCTTTCCGAAACTGGATGCCTGCGCAGTCAGTGATCTGTCGCAATGTGATTCGCTAAAAATAGAATTTCAGAGAAAGATATCGCCTATTTTTGGCCACTGACTTGACTCAGATATGCACTTGATTTCTACCAATCAAAACAGTGGACTGATCGACAGAGTGATGGTCGGCGGCAACCCAGTGCGCGCATTTCCACTTCAACATCCGAAAGAGCAAGAGCGCGAGCATGGCAAAGGCCAGCGCACGTCCGTCAAAGTCTTCCGCACGACGGGCCAAGAGCACATGCACACCGAATGAGAGCGTCAAGCAAGGTCCGTGTGCACGCTAACGTGCGTTTGCTACGTGTATTGAATGTGGATTCTGACGCGGGAGCAGGTGATGCAGTGGCGCTTGCCGATGAAGGCAACAAGGTAAGAGATGGAGACGAGCAACGTTGGTCGCTTCACAAAGCTTTTTTTGGTCTCAATGCGGTCGTGTCACTCGATATCTGTAGGAAAACGCTGTTGCTGTGGTGTCGAAACGAAAAGCGCCGCGGCAGGCCAAAAAAGTCAGGGCAGAGCAGTCTCTAGTGGCTAAAGAGCAGAAACGAGCGCTGGCACCACTTGATGCTGACAAAGTGACTTCATCTCAAAATGCCCGCAACGCTTTTTCAAAGCAAGGAACCCCACCGTCATTTGAATTCACCACAGGCAAGACGCAGTTCCGTGAACGCAAGACAATCATCAAGAAGACCAAGATACAAGAACGTGAAGGAAATCGAAAGCGGATCGACGAACTCGTCTTGTACTTTCAAAGGTTGGACGGCCAAAAGCTTACGTTTGCTTGATCATCGATGCAGACTGGGGTTGTCACGACTACAGTGAAGTCTCCGTCCTTGCCGTTGGTTTCTTTATCACAAAATGTTGGATGCGCTGTTTTGCGTCAATCCAAGAACGACAAGAAGGGTAAGGTGCACGTTACATCTCATCAAAAACGTTTTATTATCAATCAATTCTCAAATTGATGGAGAAAACATCACATGAGCATGTATCCACAGCACATGCTCATCAAAATCGAAGCAAAATTCTACACAAAAGAACAGCAATCGTGTGCTGTCAAGAGGAGCCCGTTATTGCAATCAGCGTTGCTTTCGTATCTACTGTGCTGGAGGCTTCGTTTGTCCGCTGCCCGATGTGGCAAATGGAGGAAGTCCAGCTCCCGGAGCAGAGAAATCAGTAACGGAGTAAGCACGACGGCCACGCTGAAGAGATCCCGTCATCGCTTCTTGCTGCTGTTGCTGCTGGTGAGCGATCTTTTTTTCTTCTTGAAGAACAATGGCCTTGAGGCGGTTCGAGGCGTCATGCAGCGCAGTCAACTCGGACTCCGAAACGTTTCGCACAGCGTTGAGCGTGTTATCGCTCTTTGTGTGGACCATTTCATCGGTCTGACCACGCAGCAGATGGTTGTCGCTTTCGCTGCCGCTTCCAGATGCCAACGCAGCAATGACTCGCTGCTGCTCCAGGATGATGGTACGCATCTGCTGAAGCGACATCTCGTCGTCGCGATCATCGTTCCTTGAGTTGGCGCGAATGATATCTTCAATCACGACACCACGGCTGAGAGCGTTGTTGTACAGCAGGTACGTCTGAATTTTGCCAGGCACGTACAGCGCCGAAAGGAACAAGATCAAAATCAACGACGCCATACCGAGGACCGCGTCGTGCACGAAGTACACTGTGGCAACCAGACGGGAATTGCTTCCAAGGAGCACCAGGGACCAGCAGCCAAAAGCAGCCATGAGGTAGCCCATACTGAGCAAACACTGCCACATGCCGTCCACGAGCACAAACGCAGCAATCAAGGTCGCAGTGCTAACAACCACCAAAATCAACTTCATAAATCGAACCAGGCCCGACTCGCCGTAGCGGCTGTTGAAGAACAGGGATGACACGAAGATGTAGACCGTGGCAATAGAAAAACAGATCGAGAACGGCAACCAAGTTTCCTGGGTCAGAACGGAGTGGTACGGGTTGCCCGACGAAGCAATAGAAAGCGCAACAACGGCGAAAACACTGCCCTTTAGAGTCACGCATGCCTTGGCCCACGGCTGGAGAGTGGAGAAATACGCGTTTTCTTCCTTGAACCAAGCCTCCCACGACTGGTTGGGGTTGCCACCGTCTCCACGCATCCACTTCAGCCACACACTGAGATCCTCGGAAACATCCGACCACTCGAAGGCGAGTGGGTTGAACCAGAACGGAGACCAGTACCAACTGACGAAGACAAGCCACAAGGACCAGGTCATGACAAAGTACTGGTGGCCCGTCGTGAAGACACCATAGATCGTCAGACCAATAGCGATTTCCACAGCAGCGTACAAGTGACTGCTGGCGTAGAAGCGGTAAAGCTCATCGAATCGCGAGTGCTTCGTCACGAAACCACGTCCCGTAGCCCGGTACTTGGCACCACCAGCAAGAATGGTCTGACCGTAGTAGAACCACTTGGTACCGATGTGGAACAAAAAGTAGAGTGGACCACCGGTCACGAACATCATGAACATCTCCTTCACTGCAGCCTTGAAGCCACGTTCCACAGAGATCGTCGCTAGCAACGGAGCTGTCGTGAAGAACGCGACGGAACCAAGCATCACTTGGAGCGTACTGAAGAGAGCCGCATCACGTCCGCCAATGCCTTCAAGCGACAGAAGCGAGCGGATCAAGTTGCAATACAGAAGCACGTACACCGTCCAGATAATCAGGGACATCGACAGGTAGAAACCCACGTGGTTGTAGTAGAACGACAGGAGCTTGAAGAAATCCAGACGCTGGCTGATACGGTACACATCACGCGAAAGGCATTGTTCCGCAGCACCCTGAGCAAGCTTGGCTTCAAACTTGTAAATCTGCTGCATACCCACATCGCGGCCCTTGCCGCACTTGACGTATTCAGGGAAGGCCACTGAACCACCGCGCAGGCAGTTGTTGTATCCAGCAAAGATATCCTCACTGAGGTTGATACCCTTGCTAGCCTTGCTGATGCCACCACGAGTGATGAAGAACAACTTGTTGAATACATCCGGGTGACCGTAGTGAAGACGCATTCGAAGCGGACGAGCCAGAGTACGCTGTCCCAAGGTCACAAACGACGTTTCTTGAAGGGCCATGTAGTTGGCAAGCGAACTCACGCTTCCAGTGAAAATATGCTCAGGGAGACCGACGATCGTGTACGGTCGGTCCGCTGAGCCAGAGTCAAATTCTTCCAGCATGTTACGCATCTTGAGTGACTCCTCAATGTATCCATCCTGGTTCATATCGATCGTCTGCAGGTTCTCGCCACGCGAAAACGGAATGGCCGCGTTTTGGTTCTCCGGCTTGCCTTCACCCAGGATCGGGTTGCCAGGCAGGCGAACTCGGTAGATCTCTTCGACGGTACCAAACTCTTCACCACCCTTAATCAACACCGTGAAGTACGACTGCTCCTTCTGGTAGTTCACACGCACTTCGTCAATGTACGCCACGCGAAGGTTCGGGAATCGGTGCAGAAGGAATTCAATGTCACGAGCCTTGGGGTCGTTGTTCTTCTTTTGCCGGCCGTAGATCTGGCACGCCACCACGTAGGTGAACTTGGTCTTGATCAGTTCTTCAATGTGCTGCTCAGGAACCTGTTCAATCTCAGCAAGCAGGCGAATTGCTGCTTCACCATACATCATGCCCTGGACAGTTCGCGCCAGTGTCTGGCCACGAAGCGAAGCCCAGAGTCGCAGTTCAATAGCACTTTGAGGGTCCTTCCAGAAGTTTTTCTTGGGCTGAACACGCTCTAAGAAGTTTTCCCAGTCTTTCTTGTACAAGGTTTGCAGGAAAAGTAGAGTGTGCACATCAAGACCATCTTGCTTACTCTCGAGGTCAGCCTTCGAGTACAAGACATCCTCTCCGTAGAACGGGGTCATCACAGTCCACGACTTCATTTCTTCAAGCAAGGGGGCCATGGGCATGTCCATGAACAGCGAGTTGACGAAGAACAAGAGTCGGCGGCGGGCATCGTACGATCGCGGCTCAGCATCGATCTTCTGAAGAGTCAGCAGACCATGCAAGTGCTTCACAATGACATCAGCATGACGTTCAAAGGCAGTCAAGGTGACCTGCTCGCCCGTGTAGTCATCATCCCACATGAAGCCACGCTCCTGGGTCAAAATCCAAGTCAAGCGATCAGACACACCCTTGCTCTCAGCGTACACCGGGTCACGCTCATCAATTTGCTGAAGCGCGCTCTTCGCAACGTTCAAGAATGTACGCAGCTTGTCGCGAATCTGCATGATGTGAGCACTTGGGATCGAGTGAGTCACCTTGCCCTTCTCCATAGGCTTCACGCTTTGCTGCATTGCGGCAATACGGGCCACACCAGAGCCTCGGCTTCGCCGCGGGACCTGTCCTCCGAGAGATGAAAGACCAGTGGTACTAGCAGACTTAGTTAAGCCACCGCCCATCGGTCGTGCCATGCCCTGAGGGAACTGGTACGACGAATAATCGGCCGGGCTCTTGCGAACAGGAACGAATTTGGCGTTGTTCTTCCAGTGTCCCATGTTGGATTTCATCAGGGAAAGCAGGTCTGCCAACGCACGACCGCAAGAAGCAACCTTCTGCAAGTCCAACGCTCGGAATACTCCGCGAGATGCCCACGAATTGAGTGTGCTGCAGATGTAACGGATATCGTTCGTATGGCATGGGCCAAGCACGTTCACCAGAATCCAATTCGCGAGCTCCCAGATCTCTTCAATTGCTTCTTCAAGCATCGGATTATCGCCAAGCACTTCCAGTAATTTGTCTTGCAGGAATCGCTCCTGGATGTCCGATTCGTTCGTGTACATGTCCAGAATCTGGGACGTGAAGTTTTCAAAGCAGCCTGCAAGTTGGAACTGGGGCAAGTAAATCTCTCGTTGGTAACCATCGAGGCGCTGGAAACGCAGCAACGACTTCTCCTTGTTCGAGATCAAATCATCAGCTCGCATAGTGTCGATGATAGCGTCCCATGCCACAGAGAACGAAAACCACTTCTGCTTTCGCTGAAGCTTCACCTCTTGCGCAGTTTGCTTTCGGCGAGAGAACGATAACAGCGGCGTCTGGTCGCTCTGATTAGCTCGGTTCTCATAGATCGAGTTGGAATCACCAGTCACTCGGTCCAGGACTTCGTGGCCAACGACAGCGGAGCCGTAGGATGAATCGGCAACAGTGTCAGAAATCTCGAGACCAGTCTTTGATCGAGCCGAGATCAATTTTGAGTTGAAAACATCAGCAGCACGGCTGAACGCAGCGCGCACACGACCGAAATTACGGATCTCACCGATACGAGACGAGAAACCGACGAATGTTCCAGTGAACGCAACCCAAATGGCATTCCAAATAGTGATGTCGACGCAGTACACAAGGAAGAACGGGAACCAGTTCAAGAAGATCAACACGCCAGTGAGGAAGAGACCAACCTGGTTTTCCACGTGATCGGCGTACAGCAGCAACGACGGAACGACCAGAGGGTAAATCTCGAACTTGTAACTGAAACACAACTTCCACGACAGCATGAGAATCCAGAATAACTGGTATCCCAAGCTGGCCGACGCGGGGTCAAGCATGTTGTCGCCCACGTACAAGCGGTTCATTGGGTTGATAAAATCACGCACAACCGCAAACGGCTTCCACTGGGTACGACGAGACCAGTTCAACACTTGAGGCATCACCTGAAGGACACAGTTCATCAATCCAGGGATATGGAATACAAACAGCGTCCAGTAGTACGTGCTCCACCACGTTCCTTCCTGAGTCCAGGCAAACCAGTACAAGGTTAATGATGACACAGCCAGCGACAGGTGAATAAGGAGACGAATCACATGTCGGACTAGAACAGAGGTCGGCGCCTTGTCGTCATAGCAAGCGAAGATATCCAGCGCATCGCGAAGGATGGAAAGCGCGAAAGGTGTGATCATCGTGCTTGACACAATCTGGACAGACGTCGCAAGATCAAGAGTTTGTTCGTTGGCGAAAGCCAGCGTCACCAAAAACTGGAAGCTCAGCACATGAAAGTCGAAAATTCGACTGATAGCACGAAGTGGGGCCAGCCAAGTGCGCTTCTCCAGGAACGTCTTCGACGCCTCAGCAAACGCTTCAGCAATGCTCTTTCGTGCTCGGAATGGGTGACTGCTACGTCCTGCATTCAGGCCACCACGGTTACTGATCTCTCCGCGCGACTTCTTGTAGTACGCCATCGGGTTCGGAGAAGACGTGTCGATCACTTCCTCATACTTGTAATCATACTTCAGGCACTCAGTCGTCCAGAAAAACTCGTTGAAATCATCGTAATTGAGACGGTCAATGTGGTCAGCGTTGGATCCCATTTGAGCCTTCAGCAGCGAGTACACGGGCGTAACCACGGTATCCAAGAAGTGGCCAGCATCACGCGTACGGTTGATGGAAGTCGGGTATTCTTCCTTCAGCTTGTGGAAGAGGAAGCAGAGGAACTCAGGCGTGTGGCGCATGTTACTCGCCTCTCCCCAGATGAAGAAGAAGATGCACAAATCCACGGAGATTTCATCCAAGCTTGAAAGTCCGGCACTCGAAGGCTTCGTTTCACTCCAGTGGAGCGAGGGGATCTGAAGCTTGTGACACCACTTGCTGTAGTTGCTAAACACCAAATCGTGCAACTTGCGGTACGGGTTACCGCTCTTGCGCGACGAGTTCGTCAGCAACATCACAATATGCTCCGTCTGGTTGCGGAAACTGTCAATTTGGAAGCCGTACACCTGCTGAACATTGATGGCGATCTTGAAGATCGAGCTGTACTGTTTCATGTGGTTGGGCAGCTTGGTGGCCGAGAAGAAGTTGACCTTGTCGAGTGAAGATTCTTCCGGCTTCCACGCTCGGGCATCTGAACTCGCGGAGACCTGGGCAAACCCCTTCTTCGCTCCAGTCTTCTTGGTGCTGGACGCTCCGGTCTGGTGGTACTGCAAGAAGATACCCACGATCGTCAAAAACGCGAGCACGACGTAGAAGATAAGGCAATGCCTGGTGCAAACCGCCGTCGTGGCGCTGGAGGTGACACCAAAGACCACACCAACGAGGTTCCACATGCTCTTGAACACGTCGTCCTTGCTGATCCAGTAGGTGACCGGGGTCACGACCATGAGACTGCCCAAGCAAGAAGTTGCCAGGATCGTGACATGCTTAGAGTCCACGCGGGACAGAGAGAGACCGGCGCACAGAATGACAAACACGCCCGTGGCAATGCGTGCTTCGAGAACCGGGAGGAATTGTCCAAACATGATGCCCAGGTACAGGCCAAGCACGGCACCCAATGCGGTCTGCGCAATCAGCGAGCAAATGCCGCCGAAGACCACGCCACAAAGGCAGGCAATGAACACATGGATCCAGGCCATGCCCGAGTCGTCGGTAAGCGTAGCGATACTGAAGACCGCATAGAAGCCAGCCGTGAACCACAGTGTGCTGCAATACACTGCGATCAGCTTCGGGTGGAAGACGCCGTAGACAAGCATCAATGCGCCCAGGAATGCGCTCACGACCGCCGAGAATTCGACGAGCGTCTTGCCAAGCGGCAGCGAGACGTACCAGGGAAGACCGTAGTCCACCGGGTGTGTGTAGATCCATTCGGACGTCGGGTAGCCCGGCGGGTTGCAGCCAATCGAGGTGTATCGGTTCGGGTTGCCCTGGTACACGCGCACGTAGTCGATCGTGAAGTTGGACGGCCAGATGGAGTCGCAGATCTGGCCCTCGCACGGAGGCGAGAACTTCTCGGACACGGCAGTACTGAGAATGAGGTAGCTCGGCTCCACGGGCACCTGACGCGGCGGGATGCCGTCGGACCAGGTGTTAAGCGCCGAGCCGGGGATCTCGAACAGGAAGTTGTTGTCCAGCCACCAGCGGATGTGGCCCTCCGGGCCGGGCGACCAGTCCAGTTGATACAAGTGGTAGTTGTCGAACGCGTTCGTGTCCAGCTGCGTGAGGGCCGAGAGCGAGTCCAGGCCGCTCTCGCCGTAGTAATCGCTGTTAATGCGCGTGTAGTTACCGAACTGCAGGCCCTGGTACCACTGCCCAGGTGCCGGCAGGGTCTCCGAGGCCGGACGCATGTTCGGGTACAGACTCGGCGAGATTTGCAGCGAGGTGGAGATCATGGCCGGCTCATCACGCGCTCGAATCTGGGCCTCCATCACATCGATCTCCGTGGCGCCGCGGCCCTTGAACGCGCCGAGGCCGTAGCGATCCGCGTACGAGTCCGGGTCGTTCTTGTCGGTCAGATTGCCGCAGGCGTTGATCTTCTGGTGCTTCTTCTCGCCCTTCTCGACCCATGGCGCGCAGTAGTCAAAGGACCACGGCCACGTGCCGTCCTGCGAGCCCAGGAAAGCGGCGCGGCCGATATTGCCCATGATCCAGATGGCCGGCCAGGTGCCGGGCACGCCCCACTTGCCGGGCAGGATCGCGCGCACTTCAACAAAGCCGCCCGTGTAGCAGAACTTGTTCCAGGTCTGGAGACTGCCGCTGACGTACTTGGCGCCGCGGTAGCCGCCCTTGGGCTTGGTGGACGTGATGATCAGATTGCCTTTGTCGGTCTGCACGGCCTGGGGCAGGAAATGGTGCTGGCCCATGTTGGACTTATCGCGGATGTCGATGGCGGTCCACCGCTTGTCAAAGCCGGCGATGAACTGGCGCTTGCTCACGTTGAACTCGTCCGAGAAGATGAGCTCGAAGGTCGAGCTGCTGCCGTTGGTGTACAGATTGCGCGCGTCGTTGGGGACACTCATGGTGCGGAACTGCTGGGGCGTGTCCGGGTCGATCCAGTCGGTGTTGGTCGGGTCGGCCATCTGCAGGCCGAGCGCGTGGGCCTGCAGCAGTGCCAGCGCGGCCAGCAGCAGCAGCGACAGAGCGCGCCATGGCCCGCGGGCCGCCGAGGTCGCTCGCATCTCGTTCTCTCTCTCGAGGGCGCAAAAGCTGCTTTGGCTTGCGAATCGGCCGCTTTTCGAATGATTTCCCACCCCAGAGAGCGCACAGAAACGGCCCACAGGTATAGTTGGTGCCGAGCGAGCCGGGTTCGGGTCGGTCCCCGCACGAGTGGAACCCGTCCATCGAGATGGGCAACTCCCGCGGACCACACGATTGAGGACACTGCACTGCAGTTCTGTATGTGCAAGCGCGATCTTTGGACGGGTTGGGTACCGGACGGGTCGGGTGGGTCGGCCTGCGGATCGCGGGTGAAAAAATTAGATGGGGAGCTAGCTGCCAAAAAGATCTTTGGTTGAAAAACCCAAAGAGAGCTGGTATGACCAAAAGCGGGTTCAGAGACGGGACGACCTGGGAGGGAACGGCCACGCGACCACCACCCAGGTGGTTCGAGTTGACTCATCGTCCCAAGCACCAGCCCACGGTCCACAAACAAACCAGATCGCGCTCACTCACGCACGTGGGCTCACGGGTCATGTCTCTACTGTATTACAGCGTGACCCCTGTCGTCCAAGCAGCCTCATCAATCGAATGCGCAAATGCCCTCCTTGTCCAGTGACTGGTCTGGCGTTGTTTACTTGATTCCTTCTCACACCGGATTCCGTAGAAGGGCCACGGAGGAGGGGGCATCAAATCCCAATGCGACCCCCGCGGCATCACCGTAATCCCGTCTTGTGATTGGCACAGCCCCCGTCCTCCCGTTCCCTTGCGGCGGGTCACTCAGTCACGCACGATTCTGGTGCATGGGCTGACGTCTGAACATCCGGCCGTTCTGATTAGCGGAGACTATACGCTCCGTTCAGTTCATACGAGCCACATGTATACTGTCCATGTATACTAGCGCCCAGGTGGTAATTTTCGGCTATAATACCACCGAATAAAGAGCTACTATTTTAGTGCTAAATCAGGAAAAGCCTTCTATTCGAATGGAGTCTTCTATTCGGATATGGTCCGAATCCGCTGCAAAGACGCGCGGTAGCATGCGGCCCACAATCTGGTCCGGACCCACCCAGTGGCCCACTCTGTGCATCTCACAAGAGCCAACCAGCACAGTGCATTGACACAATTGAGCATGTGGCTTCGACGCAGCGTGTCCTCCGCCATCGCGCTCCGCCAGAGTGCCTCGCGCCTGCAGCAGGCCTCGCGTCTGGCGCGCGCCGCCTTCTCGACGACCAACCAGGCCACGTCGTCCGGCGTGATCCGCAATGTGGCCATTGTGGCCCACGTCGATCACGGCAAGACCACGCTGGTGGATCAGCTGCTCAAGCACGGCGGCAACATGCTCTCGGAAGACCGCGTGATGGACTCGATCGACCTGGAGCGCGAGCGTGGCATCACCATCATGTCCAAGTGCACGCGTGTCGAGTACAACGGCCACGTGCTCAACATCGTGGACACGCCCGGCCATCAGGACTTTGGCGGTGAGGTCGAGCGCATCCTGAGTATGGTGGACGGCGTCGTGCTCGTGGTGGACGCCACGGAGGGCCCCATGTCGCAGACCAAGTTCGTGCTCACCAAGGCGCTCAACCGCGGGCTCAAGCCGCTGGTCGTGATCAACAAGGTGGACCGTGACACCAGCCGCCTGAACGGCGAGGTCGAGAACGAGCTGTTCGACATGTTTGTGGCGCTCGAGGCCGACGACGAGCAGCTCGAGTTCCCCGTGCTGTACGCCTCGGCCAAGAACGGCTGGGCTGTGCGCGACCTGGACGACGACAGCGAGTCCAAGGACAACATGAAGGCGCTGCTGGACGAGATCATCGCGTACGTGCCGTCGCCCGTGGCCAACGCCGACCAGCCGTTCTCCATGGCCGTGACCATGATTGGGTACGTCTGCATCGTTCTACATGATGATCGCATTGATCTCTGACTCGTGTTGCGTTTAAACAGCCACGACCCGTACGTCGGCCGTCTGGCCACGGGTCGCATCCACTCGGGCTCGGTGCAGATCGGCGACTCCATCCAGGTGCTCAACCTCGAGAGCAAGAAGCTCGAGACGGGCAAGGTCACCAAGATGTACGTGACCAAGGGCACGGCCAAATCCGAGGTCTCGTCGGCCATTGCCGGCGATATCATCACGATCGCCGGCGTGAACGCGTTCGTGTCGGACACGGTCTGCGACGTCGCGGTGTCCGAGCCCATCCCGGCGCCCACGCTCGACCCGCCCACAATCTCCATGACGTTCAGTGTGAACGACTCGCCGATCGCCGGCAAGGAGGGCAAGTTCCTCACGTCGTCGCACATCAAGGACCGTCTGATGCGCGAGTGCGAGAACAATGTGGCTGTCTCGGTCTCGCAGAGCGAGTCCTCGGAGGCCTTCAACGTGCACGGCCGTGGCGAGCTGCAGCTGGCCATTCTGATCGAAGAGATGCGTCGCGAAGGCTTCGAGATGTGCGTCTCGGCCCCGCAGGTGCTGTTCAA
Source organism: Elongisporangium senticosum (assembly GCA_023335835.1). Classification (NCBI taxonomy): domain Eukaryota; phylum Oomycota; class Peronosporomycetes; order Pythiales; family Pythiaceae; genus Elongisporangium; species Elongisporangium senticosum. The sequence continues at coordinate 14,101 of JAADVQ010000014.1, read as the reverse complement.
GACCGACCCGGAGACGAAGCAGAAGATGGAGCCCATCGAAGAGGTCACGATCGATGTGGATGCCGACTACTCGGGCTCGGTCATCGACAAGCTGTCGAACCGCGGCGGTGAGATCGTGGAGTTCAAGGAGATGCAGGACAAGGTGCGTCTGCAGTTCAAGATCCCGAGTCGCTGCCTCATGGGCTACCGTAGCGAGATCAAGACCGACACGCGCGGCAGCGGCGTGCTCAACTCGATCTTCCACGGCTACTCGCCGTTCCAGGGCTCCGTCTCAGCCCCCACCAAGGGCAAGCTCATCGCTTCGGCCAACGGCATGGCTACGGTACGAGCTCATTGTCGTCGTCATACTTGGCACCGCGCGTTCTAACCTCTTGTTTCTTGTGCAGGCCTACGCGCTTAACACGCTCGAGGACCGTGGCGAGATGTTCGTCAAGCCCGGTGACGAAGTGTACACCGGCATGATCGTCGGTGAGCACAACCGCCCGACCGACATTGAAGTGAACCCGACCAAGGAGAAGAAGCTGTCCAACATGCGTGCTGCCGGCACGGTACGTCCTGCTTCCTTGTTCACCCAAACAATGCGACTGGAGCTGACGCCTTCATTCTTGTATTAGGATGAGAACATTCGTCTGTCGCCCATCCGCACCATGTCTCTGGAAGACGTCGTGACGTACATCAATGAGGATGAGATGATCGATGTCTCACCCCTGCGCATCCGCATGCGGTACGTTGCCTGTCCTCCATTTACATTGAACCTCAGTACTGATCTCTGTCATTTGCATGAGCAGCAAGCGTGAGCTCACGGCCAATGCCCGCAAGCGCGCCGGTTCCTCCAAGAAGTAGAGAGACGCCATCATCATATCATCATCCCGGTGGTCCAGCAATATGTGCGCTCCACTATTTAGGTGGTTCGCAGTACTACTGTATTAAACGTCCGAATAGAGTTGTCTCGGGTGTATATGTTTCTTTCGAGGGTTCCAACATATACTACGGTACCACCATGTACCGTGCGCGCTGGAAACTATAGGGCCACCCACGAAGACGGACGGACGGACGCGCATATCCAAGAGCAAAGCCCATGGCGACGCTTTCGGAGCTTGAGGGCGTGCAGCTCAACATGCTGGCCATGAAGATGCAGCGAGACATCAACTGCCTGGCGGATCCGGACCGCAACGTGCGTCGCCGGGCGCTGGACAAGCTGCAGCGGGCCATCCGGAACGATACGACGTCCACCAGCGCGAATGTGCTGCGCGTGCTCTGTCGCAGCCACATGCAGACGGCGCTGCTGACATGCGCGGGCAACGACCCCGTGGAGAAGTGCCGCGAGAAGGCCATCACGATTCTGCTGGGCTTCGCTGAAGGCCAGGCGCTGGAGCTCTCGGACACCACGCTGCGCGAGCTGGTGGCGCTGCTCTCGAGCCGCATCGGCAAGCTGCCGTACGCCGAGCCGACCGAGGAGATCCGGTTGTTGCTGCTGCAGCTGCTCAAGACCTTCCTCGTGCAGCTGGCGCAGCTGCCGGACGACGCGCTCGTGCCGCTGCGAGACGTGATGCCGGACCTCGCGAACGCGCTGGGCAAGGCTGCGCTGGATCCGTTCCCGGACGTAAAGAAGATGGCGGCCGACTGCTGCATCGCCGTGTCCAAGCGCTGGCGAAGCGACGTGGCGCTCCAGCTTGGAACGATCGTCAAGCCCACGATCACGAATCTGGGCCACCAGCACAGCCGTGTGCGTGTGTGCGCCCTGCAGGTTGGTGCCCAATGCATTGAGATTCCCATGGCGATCCAAGCGAGATACTGATCGATATGATGGCAGGCACTGGAGGCATTGGTGCCGTGTGGAGCCGAGGCCTTGGGCGAACTCATGAAGGAGGTGCTGCTGCCTGTGATCAGCAAGTCGATCTTCGACCACGCGGCCTCGGTGCGCAAGCAACTGGTGCTGATGCTGGCGACGTGGTTCAAAGAGATCCAGGACGTGCACCACTACTTCGCGCTGCTCTTCCCGCTGTTCCTGTCCGGCGTCGTAGACGAGTCCCCAGAGGTGCACGAGCTATCTGTGCAGAAGATAAATGCACTGGCCGTGACGTGGGAGATCTTCGAGAACGCGGACGACGTGGAGTCCATGGTCGTGGACGACGACCTACAGCCGCCGCTCGTGTTCGCAGCTCGGCCTCCACTTGGAGCTCGACAGCTTGCGAAAAGGTTAGAGGCCTCTGCTTCGTCTTATCAAAGCATTCGTGACTGAGAGTCGCTGTGTTTCTCTTGGCAGCATTCAGCAGGAAGTCATGCCAGTTCTACTGGAAAAGACCAACGACTGGACGGTGAGACAGGCATCCGAGGCCATCGCTTGCAAGGCGATAGATAGATATTGTTTGCTGAGTGGGTCTTGCTTCTTCTAGGTTCAAGTGCGAGTGCGCTACACGAAGATCCTGAGCACGTTCCTCATTCTGTCCGAGTCCAGCATGAGCCCGTTCCTGGACAAGATCTTCGTGGCCTTGGGCAAGATCTGCCGAGACGACGAAGAAAGCGTCGTGCAAAGCGTAAAGGAATGCTCGCGCGTCGTCGGACACTACGCAGACGCCAACATGATCCTCGCGTCTCTGTTGCCCATGGTACCGTATGGCTAGCATCTTCCTAAGGAACTTGCGCTAACTGCTTTGTTGTCTTGTTTAGGCTGCTGGACGTCTTGCTGGCCACGATACTGCGCAGCACCGAACGAATGGACTGGTTCTCCTGGCTATGAGCATTGAGGGCATGTCTGTGAAAACGATTGAGCCGAATCTTGAGGTACGCGCTTGCTTAGCTTTGAACCTCGCACCATACAATGTAATAAATGACTATGATTCGTCACGTTCTAGCTCATCGCAGAAGCCCTGTGCGATGCTGGTCTACGAGAATCCGAGGTGGCCGATCTACAAGATCAATTGGCGGGGGTTATCGCCAGCATTATCAAAACCACGGGCCCTGTGTTGTGCAGCAAGGACCGGATCTTCTTTCGGATGTTTTGGGTGCTAAGCCACATTCTCGCCGCTGCGCCAGATGACTCGATTGCTTACGAAACCGTGCGTTCACAGCTGACCATTGTTGGGACATTGTGGCTGTTGACTCATTCCTATTCTACGACAGGCTTCTGCGTGCCTTCTTGAGCTTGGGAAAAACTGCGGGCAATCGGTTGATGTGAGTTGTGCTCCCATGTATTCGCTCGCTATCAAGGATCCTTACGCCTGCACGTGCTTGAAACAGGGTATTTACATGAAATTCATGGGCAAGCTGCTGGAAAAGATGTCGCTTCCAACGGATCCGAGTGCAGACTGGCCCAAGAACCACCCCAGTCGAGTCCTTTTCGATTCTCTGTGCAGACGTGGTGGCGCGGTACGTTGTGTGCACGACCGGTCTTCACACTGTGTATGAATGCAGTCGCTAATTCGGTTGATATTTCCTCCATAGGCCTGCGGAGCGAATATTGCGACCTTGGTGCCAGTGTTCTTGGTTCACTTGGACACGACTCGAGACGCAGACGTTCGCCTTTCGTTCCTGGCTCTCTTGGAGACGATGCTCGGAACAGATTCCATCTGCAAGGTGAGGAAGACACGACCTGCATCGCTTATCATGCGTGTGCCTGCCATGTGACATTGTTTTTACTGCTTTTTGCGTAGTCATTCCAGCCGTTCAGCACGCAATTGCTTTTGAAGGGTATCATTCCCAATATCGTCTGGCATGGAGGCCGAGTTGCGGCAACGACAAGGTACATACCCAGGACTTACGCACCAGGACTTGTGTGAATGTCTTGCTCATGAGCTTTCACTTCTATGTTGATACATTATAGGAAAGTTGCGGTTGCCTGCACGTACACGCTCCTTCGCCAGGGACTGGCGGACCAGCCGTGTTTGTTCGAGACGGCTCCCCAAGTACGTATTTGTTCGAGCCTGCAACTGTTGTCAGTTTGTTAAACCTGACTATTCTATCCTTCAGATGCTGCCGGTGCTCAAGTCGTCTATGGATGATGGAGATGCGAAAACGCGCCAGTTGGTCTGCCTTGCGCTGCAATATCTGTTCGTGGCACTACCAGGCTGTCTGGGAGGTATACTCGTGCTTCTTTGTCAACTTTTTCCATGGGCAGTTTACCTCACAATATTGCACTTTACAGAGGAACCTGTTCACCAATTATATGCTGAAATTCTGAAGCGCTTGGATGACAGTAACGATACCGTTCGGAAGGCTGCATGCCAGACGTTCAAGACGTTTCTTCGTTCCGCACCAAAGGAACACTTCAAAGGGACGATCATTGACTACACACTAGACTGCTTGTTCGTGCATTTAGACGATTCGGAGCTCGAAATCCAGGTACCCTGCCACTTGGTTGTATTGGTCATTTGTGACAGTCTGATATTGATGATTGAACGCAGGAGGCTGTCTTCGATGTGCTCAATGAAACGATGGCGATTGATAAACCTCTGCTGATCAAAAAGGCACAAGAAAATCGCGCCCGCCACCTGAATCCCACGTATTGTGATAAAATATTGGCGTTGGCGAATGCGTGAGCTTCAGATTATAGTCGCATGGCGATCCCAACCCAGAGTAACCGTCGTAAGCGGCTGAAATAAAAAGATCCGCTTCCCCCTCGCTGTTCTTGATGATATTATGCCTGTTCTGACAAGACAATACTCATGAGTGTGGCCAGGCTCAGTGCAAAGGTTATGCTCGGTCATCCTGATCCATATTCACACAAATCTGAGATAAACAACAGCGAAAACATGCCCAAATGTTATCGATTAAACAGTCCTAGCGTTGCGACGGCTTATGACTCCGTTTGGGGCTTGTGATACCGCTTGCCAAAGCTGAGGAAGCGAATGTTCATTCGCTTGGATCTTGCCATTTTTTGCGCCAGGAGTGATTCTCTCGCTTCAGGAGCCGCCAGGGCAGCTTTCAAACTCTCCGTGATGTCCGGTGAGCAGTAATCCCCAGAGATCTTGCTCTCAATATGCTCAATGTTCTTTTCCACGACAGAGCGAATCTGTACAACATGACTGTTAGCTTCAAGTGTACACGCTGTCATTTAATGGAACGCACGTACCAATTTATAGTCACTATCCAGTTCGCGAAGAGCAACGTCGGAGAACACACTTCGGCTGTCAGCCGTAAAACAATCATCAACAGGTCGGATTGGTGGCACCGACAGCGTTGTAAATAGCCGCAGAACGTTGTCGGAGTTCCGCTCAATAAAAGGATTCAGTACACTACAGTGGAGAGCGATTCATCAGCAAGAGCAGCTCATCCCAAGCACAGGTCTACACAACACATACCGGAATTGGGGCTCGCGCTCCCCGAACATAACGGATGTTGCTGTTTTGAAAAGCAGCTTGGTCACCAGTACGAGCACGCGACGAGTCTCAGGTTGGGGCTCTTTGTCCGTGAGATCGTATAGGTGCGGAGTCGTGATGGCCGGACAGATGAAGCGAAGGAACAGGAATCCTCCGATGACGGACTGCGCAGTGATTTGTTGGTCAGCTATGACCAAAATTTTATAAAATAATAATGGAGGGACTTACTCTGGTGACAGACAGCGGGTCTTCTGCTGGAAGGTTCTCCGTCGATCCGTCGAATCGAATGATCATTTTTTCATTTAAGTACGAGCAAATATGGTAATAAGATGCCGGGATCTGTGTTGGAAAAAATGTTGTTTGTAAGAAGAAGGTAACATACAAATGAAGCGCTGCTTTGTGCGTACCTGGTGAACGTTTGCTACAACTGCATCCAGAATCTGTTGGCAGGCCTTCATCAGGTTGTCTGCGTTAGTATTGGCAGTCACGCTCGTCCGCGGCGCCTACAAAGGAAACACAAAATTCAGTGAAAACTGGGCAACATATCTACGTAGCTAGCTTGATAAACTCACATCAGACTTGTCGGGGTTCAGCTCAAGATCGGCGATTTTCAGTGCAAATATTTGACGGATCGGCTTCTTCAGCACTTTTCGAATGAATTCGGAACCAATGGCCTTGCTGTATGTTGAAAGAATGCGGCTGGCATAATCATCGGATCGAAACAGCGTAGCCACACTCATCACTGCAGACACCTCGACCTCTATAGCCCACATGATCAGTCGCCCGAGGCGCTTGTGGCTCGCAAACACCCGTAACAACGGGAACAATAGCGACATCTACCATTACCAAGTTGCGTCAGCCCAAGTCCACAAACCACGTCAACTGCTTCCACAATACCTTTTCTTCGCGCGTGGCCGTTTGCAACAGTGAAGCAAGAGCCACATTGTTTTCCTCAACGAGCATGGCTCCAATACTCTTTGGAGGAGGAGGCAGACTCCGCGGAATCGGCTACGAAGCATCGCATGCAAAAGGTCAGCACATGAATAACTGAATCAACTTGAGCCATGATGTACGTACATCAAGGCCAAAATCAAAGAAATCTTGGACTGAGTCACCAGGAAGCAAGGAGCGATTGGATCCGTCCGGTCTATTATGGACATGAGTGAACGTTAAGGTTTGCATCCCGATCAAACAAAACACACTTTAAATACCTGGAGGATGTCGACGACAGAGAGGAAGACTGACGTTCTAGAGTTCGCATAGGAGCCTCGTCGGTAGAAGAGCATTGAGCTTCAGTCGACACTGTAGTAATCGATTCTTCGTGGACAGAGATACGTTCGTCTGATTGAGTTGCCACAGCACTCACGAGTGTATGTACCGAGTCAATAAGTCCATTGGCTTCTAGGAAATGTTCTTCCGACTGCAGGGAAACGATGAGTAAGTCGGTGCAGGATTAAGCCCACGGGGTTCAAGGATCTGTTTACCTCCTGGAACTCAGACAAACGCTCCATATCGTCATCATCTTCTTCGTCGTCATTCAGTTCCACTATCCCACTGTTGCCACTGGTGATGGTGGCAATGCTGTCGTTTCCATCAGCTGACCAGAACGAGTCAATCGCTTCTACAGAGCACCACAAATCCCGTAAGAAAAACTGCGGACAAGTTAGCAAGTCATTCACGCACCAAAGTAGGCGTCCGAGGACGGGCTTGTTGGACTAGCAGGTCGTGCGGGGGCCGGCTAATGAAGCGCATAAGTCGTGAGAATAACATTGAGCGTTTGCTTGCCAATCAGTGAGAAGCATACCGTGCGGAAGGTCGATTGGAGATTTCTGGCGATCTCTGCGATCTCCATGGCCTGCTGCTGAATGATATCGTGCTCGTTGCTGTCAATGCTCATGCGCTTCTCAGGAGCTGGCTTCTTGGGACTCGCTGAGCTGATGCTGGACGATGAACTCACAGGCGCCGGTTCTGGCTCCGATCTGGCTGGCGGCTCCGATGGCGAGGAAGACGCGATCGAGTCTCTGGTCGTAGATTCCATCTCGGCCATCGTTGCCACGGTCTCTGCCTCCACAGCCTCCTTCAACGCAAGCGCTTCCCTCTGCTCCTGTAGCTGCTTCTTGAGCTCCGTGATCTCTTCTTTCTGTTTCTTCAGTAGCAGCATGGCATCACGCAGCATGCTTGAGACCTCTGGCGACATATCGTTCTGCGATCGATGCTGGGGGTCTCCAAGCGAGAGTCTCGACGTGGAGCTCACGCGTCGACGGCGCGGTGTCTTCTCCACTGGGCTCATGGCCGAGTAAGGCGGCGGCGGCAGCGACTCCAGACTGGCGTGCTGCACGCGTTCCATCCATAATGCGCGCGATGCCTCGGACGGCGAGCGGAAGAGGAAGATCCGGCCTGCATTGGACGTGATCTTCCAGCACGGCCCGCAGTCCTCCTCACTCGGCTCGCCATTGTCTGTGCTGGCCGTGAGCTTCAGGATGCGGTCCACGGGCTTGACATTGCATCCCATGAGCGGCACGACGCCGTGCGGCAGAGCGTCGCGGTTCTCAAAGAAGAACAGCACATGCGCGTAAATGCCGACCAGGTAGTTCCGCCAGGGTGAGTCGAAGCGCTTGCCCTACGTGAATGAGAGAGCCACACAGACCGGTCACGCTTTACACTCACACGTTGAGCCAATTCAAGAGAGCGCAAGTCCATACCTTCTTCACCAGCGGCTGCAGCACGACGTTCTTGCGCTCCAACTCGCTGCCGGTGATGAGCAACTCGGGGCAACTCACGTCCGGACTGCGGTCGCTCGCGCCGCCCGGAGAGGTCGAGATGTGGTCGTTTTTGGTGCGACGCGAGCGCGGCGTGTCACCGCTGCTGCTATGGCCCGCGTAGACCGCGTAGGGCGGTGCGACGTCCCTCCTCATGCCTGCGCCGCGCTCCGTCGGCGTCCCCAGCGCTTGGTGCTGGCAATTGGCCGAGTGACGGTACGGATAAGCAAATGAGGCACGACGCACTCCTAATTAGGGGTCTAATTGGTACTGGGCAATGGGTTGTCAGGTCGTGGCTTTAGTGAGGGTTGTGTGTACCCCGAGCCCTAGTGGATGCTCTTTTCCTAAATTTTGGAAAATCTGCAGATCAGATGAAAGAGCGAAGGACCTGCTTTTAGTTTTACGGATCTACTGTATAGCGATTTTTGTGTGATGAAAGTCAGCTGGTTTAGGACACTGTTTTAGGGATCCCACGGCGGTCTCCTTTGCGCACGAGGCTTTCTGAAGACGAGTCGCCGCGTCGGTCGGCTCAAGAAATTTGGATGCGGTCTTGACACTGGATATCATTCATCCTCCTCACTGCGTTTCTCTCGCGAGATATCATCGTGACATGCTCCTGACGGATCGGCACAATCGTTGACGGCGACGGATCGCGCCACTCACTCATTCATTTGCAGAGGTTTATCAGAACAATTCCATCAACTAATTTCCGCAATTCAACCATTAATCAGAGGACCTTTATAATTTGATTTATGACCTCTATAAACACATCTCCGGTTACCGCTTCAATTATCAGGCCTGATTCAAGCCACGCTGGATGCGGTGATTGGGCGAAATCTTAGGCGGAAAAACCTCAAAACCTCGTAATATTTCGGCTGTTGCTGCCGCTTTTCCGGAAAGAACGAAAGAAAAAAACAGGGAAAAAAAAAACGACCAGGTACAGTACCGTGGGGGGATGTTCTCCCCCCCACCTCCCAAGTTCTCCCCCCTCAACAGAAACGAAGAACAGACACGGACCGCACGTCGAAGCAATCTTCCCACCGAGTATGTAGAGGCTGCCACCGGCCGCAGAATGCAGCAACCGCCGAGAGACTGACGCGTGAGATGTGGCTCTGTGATCTGTGCAGATTTTCATTCGCTTCACGTTCTCCTCGCCTTCCTACAAGTAAAGCATCATGAACCCAGAATAGTACGTCTCATGGGTGAATGATTCAGCTGGATCTATGGGTGGCTTACATGTGTGTGTGTGCGCATCTGCAGCGATTACTTGTTCAAGCTGCTGCTGATCGGTGACTCAGGCGTCGGCAAGTCGTGTCTGCTGCTTCGTTTTGCCGATGACACGTACACGGAGAGCTACATCTCGACCATCGGCGTGGATTTCGTACGTCGCTGATGTTATGTGCCTTCCAGAGATCGCGGTGGCTAACAAGCAAAGCCTGTGGTTGTGTAGAAAATCCGCACGATCGAACTCGATGGCAAGACCATCAAGCTCCAGATTGTACGTGTTGAGCCATCGATCTTGCCTGCAGCAGTGAAGCCGTGGAGACTGATTTGTTTTCTGCGACCACAATGCAGTGGGACACGGCCGGCCAGGAACGCTTCCGCACCATCACGAGCAGTTACTACCGTGGCGCCCACGGTATCATCGTTGTCTACGATGTCACGGACCAGGAGTCGTTCAACAACGTGAAGCAGTGGCTCCACGAGATTGACCGGTGGGTTAAGCTGATGACGTCAACCACCATGCAGACTTGCTGTTGCTGACCCAATTGCTGCCTGTGTTCGATACCCACAGATACGCCTGTGAGAACGTGAACAAGCTGCTCGTTGGCAACAAGAGCGATCTCACGGCCAAGCGCGTCGTGAGCACGGACGCCGCCAAGGAGTTCGCCGAGAGCCTCGGCATTGAGTTCCTGGAAACCAGTGCCAAGAATGCGGCCAACGTCGAGACGGCCTTCATGATGATGGCGGCCCAGATTAAGAAGCGTATGGCCAACGCCCCCGCCGCGCCCAAGGCCACTGGCGTGCGCCTCAACCAGGGCACGTCGGTGCAGAACAATGGTGGCTCGAAGTGCTGCTAAGCAGTATCATTTATAGCTGTGTTTCCCTGAAGTTGTCTCCTTTCGTCCGCTGGCGGCGGCTCGTGGCGGGTAGATGCCCTCGCGCCCAGACTTGATCAATGAACCAGAGGATTTGCTTTTTCGCATGCGTGTTGCTGATCTCTATGGTTGCTCTCTCTGTTAGCGGCTGCTTGCGCTAGTGGCTGCTGCTGCATGCGTCTCACTAGTAGCTGGTCGCTTGGCGGCCTAAACCAGGAGCGACGCGGAGGAGTTGTTCGCGTACACGAGATACTGAAACTCTGGCTGCCGTTTCTTCTGCTGAATAGACTGGAGTATCCAGTCTACAGAGTCACATGCGCTCAGTCAAAGCTTCCATCTTGACGCTCTATGGCTCGAGTTACCTGGACTCACGAACTTGACTTTGCCATTGCAGTTCTAAAGAGAGCGCAGACTTGTGGGTACGGACGACATTCAAGCAACAGAGCGCCAGAGCCCCAGACCTTGAGCACTTTGTCTGCCTTGGAGCCGCTGAGGTTGCAGCCCACCATGTGCGTCACGCGCATGCCCGAGTAGGCAGAGCTGGTCATCCAGAAGAGGTCAGATTCGGCGTACATGATGGAATGGAACAGGCATATCTACCAGACACGTCCGCCATGGTCCTCAACGAGCTTGGCTAAATAGTATCTATGCCAGCGTTATTAGTCCAATGTGAATCAGGAGCGCTACAGATGCACTTAATGCTTACGATGACACTTTGCCGGTGCGTCCATTGAACAGAATCTGGCACCCCTGCAACACGAAGGCGGAATGTCATGCATGGTTCACATTTACTTATCCTCAACACAAGCTATGCTGCACCTTGAATATGTCTGACTCGGTTCCTGTCTGATTTGCTGCAGCATAGGAGTTTGATCCGAGTTAGTATACACCAGTATGGGGCATACAGTACGTGCGATGTCGCCCTTTTACCTTTTGTCGACTGCTTTTTACTACTTGCGGAATTGTCTGTTGTCTTGCGCATCGTGAAAAACTGCTCGCGCTTTTTGGAATTTTCCGCATCACTACGAGCCTTCTCCGCTTTGATGTCGGCTTCAGTCTTCACGCGCCGCTCATGTCGACTCTGCGGCCCGCTCGGCCCATTCACACTAAACATGCTCCCCAATACGAAAAAAACGTCCGTTCGACTGTCCAAAAGCAAGCCTGTCATCATTTGTTGCAGGTCATGTTCCACATATAGGTACACCGATCATCCCATACGTGATTGTGGGTCATCCTATAGATCGCCCCACATTTCCCCTCCCTCCCAATTGAAAGACCCGCAAGTTCCTCCACGTAGTGAAGATGGCGACGTATCATGGTCATGGGAGCAGTGGGGCGGAGCCGCAGCAGCCTGTGACCAGCATCGACACGGAGCACAACGACATGATCCACGACATCCAGCTGGACTATTACGGCAAGCGGCTGGCCACGTGCTCGGCCGACCGCACGTTCCGCGTCTACGACATCACCAACGCCACGACCCAGTCCTCCGCTCCGGTCGCCAACAGCAACAGCAATGCGGTGCCGACGCCCATGGACGTGCTGCAGCACGTCGTGCGGCTGCCAGACGACTCACAGGCTCCCATATACCGCGTGGCCTGGGCGCACCCCAAGTTCGGCAGTCTGCTGGCTCTGGCCTGCCAGGACGGGCGGGTCTACTTCTACCGCGAAGAGCTCCATCCGAGCGGCCAGGGCCCGACCGAATGGGTGCAGAAGTACATGCACACGTTCCACTCGCTGGCGGTGCTCAGCATCGCCTGGGCGCCGTACGAATACGGCCTGTGTCTCGCGAGCGCATCGGCCGACGGCCAGGTCTCGTTCCTTACGCGCATGCGTGAAGGCTGGGTCACGACCTCGTCCTTCCTCAACTCGGAGGACGGCGTGGGCTGCACGTCCGTGAGCTGGGCGCCGTACAACTCGCTGGGCTCACAGGGCTCCCAGGGCCCGATCCAGCGGGTCGTCACGGGCTCGTGCAACCACTCGGTACAGATCTGGCAGCTCAACGCGGCCGAGAACGTCTGGGCGCGCGCGAACGAGACGCTGTTCAGCCACGAGGACTGGGTGCGCGATGTGGCCTGGGCGCCCAATGTCGGTATCCCGGCCAACATGATCGCCTCAGCGTCCGATGACCACACAGTCTGCGTCTGGAGCCAGGACGAGAGCGAGGGCGAGTGGAAGCGCCAGGTCGTGCACACGTTCGACGCGCCCGTGTACCGCGTGAGCTGGTCGCTCACGGCTACGGTGCTCAGCGTGGCCGGCGCCGACGACCAGGTGACCTTCTGGAAGCAGTACAACGCCAGCGAGTGGGTCCAGCTCTCGTCGGTCAACGAGCAGGGCGCGCGCGTCGCGGGCTCCTGAGTGTGCGCGTTTGAAATAGACTTTGGGCAATTCTCCTTCACTCGTTGTATACTTATCTAGTGCTTCTATGCGCTGTGATAGACCTGCATGACGTAGGACGCGACGTCCAGCAGCTGGAAGTGCTCACTCGCGCCATCTACCAGCTTCTTGTCGGCCTCGGCCAGACGCAGCGACATCTTGGCCTTTTTGGTGTCGCTCAGCGTCTTGTGCTGCAGAATGTCGCTGCTGAGCTGCTGGAAGATCGTGAGCACGGGGTACCCGGCCATGAGAATGTTCTCCACGTCCGTCTTCATCTTGTCAAAGCTGTTGGCAGCCACGGAGACCCAGAACTGCTGCAAGAGCTCCGGCGGGGCGAGCTACAAAGGCAACTACAAGTCAGCAACCACCAGCAGGTAGCATCAAGAGAGAGAGACTCTGCGAGAACGTACGCCTGCAACCGCGAAGATGTCGTCGGTGCTCAGCGGATCATCGCCACACAGCTGCTTGGCGCTCTGCAGGAAGTTGATGGCCTTGCGGAGATCGCCGTTGGAGCAGTCCAGCAGCGAGTCCATGACCTCGTCCGAGCTCTCGATGCTTTCCTCCTTGCAAATGTACTCAAGCCGAGCAGTCATCGAGATCTTTTCAAGCGGCGCGAAGCGGAACTTGGCGCAGCGCGACGCCACGGGCTCGATGATGCGGCTCACGTAGTTGCAGATGAGGCAGAAGCGCGTGACCTTGGAGTAGTTCTCCATCATGCGACGCAGCGCCGACTGCGCATCGCCGGTCATGGAGTCGGCCTCATCCAGCACGATGATCTTGAACGGCGGCATGCTGCCATTGCTGCTGATGGCGCCCTGCGCGAAGCTCTTGACCTTCTCGCGCACGACCTTGATGCCGCGATCGTCCGAGGCGTTGAGCTCCAGGAAGCGGCCGTTCTTGCGGAAGTCCGGGCCGAAGAGCTCTCGCCCGACGGCCACGATGGTGGACGTCTTGCCTGTGCCCGGAGGCCCGTAGAACAGCAGATGTGGCAGCTGGCCGCTGGCAATGGACGTCTTGAGCGTCGCGACCACATGCTCCTGGTGCGAGATCTCGCTCACGTTCTTTGGCCGGCTGTCCATGCAAATCGTCCATCAGTATCCGGAGGCCAGCAGACCAAACAGAGTGGCTACGTACTACTTCTCCACCCACGGGAGCAGAGCCGGCTGCGCATTGCCGCCCTTGGCTGGCCGCGTGGACGTGAACATGTTGCAGATGCCAACCCCAGAGCCTGAAGATGGCGACGCGACCGTTTCCCGCCAAAGTCAACGACCACGAACCGGTCCGGCTCATGTCTGTTAACCGGACCGTTGAGGGATACAGCGAGAAAACGGAATTGAAGTTAGGTAAAGGGTGGTAGGTGGCTCGTCGTGTGAACACATGCCGACTTGTTCACGCTCCGCTTGGCTGCTGTTGCAATGCAAAGCCAACTTACCCATTTGATGGCCACTTCATTGGCCCCACTCTATAATACTCAAAGAGAACAGTCCAGAGCCTGAACTGAAGCGTGTCACTTCGAGACTATCGGATTCACGTGCCCTAGAGTCTCGTT